>JBCAUI010302743.1:0-15516 GCA_038406195.1 Haplosyllis anthogorgicola
GAATATAAATATGGAATATATGGATTTACTTTAGATCTACCTATGTAATATGAATATGGATTACCTGTGCATGCATGCATGTGTGCATGTGTGCATGCGTCATATTCTTTAAATCAGCACAGGTCCCACGGACCTATTTTTATGCTTTTGCGGGGTTGCAACTCCAAACCTCCAGTGAGCCCCAGGGCCTTGCGCTTGTTTGGCTCATGAACTCTTAAGTGTAGTAAGATGTGAATCGATAACTGGCCAATACTGAATTCAAGCCTGTGTACAACCCCATGACAGAAGGCTGCACTCCATGCTGATAACTACCATTACCATACATTTGGTAGGCTGGGGTTGGATATGCTCTGTTCTCTGCATAAACTTGATGCAAAAGACTGGTGATCCTGTCAACTGCTGTCTTAGTGGTCTCAAGGAAAGCCTCTTTAGAGCTGTGAGACACTATGAACATTTCTTTACTAAACGCAATTTTGTTTCGGTTGTGATGGTCGAATTCCACCTTCATGAAAGTAATGGGCCAGGACTTTTAGCATGCCCAGTAGGACCTTTTGCTCCTTGGCCTCCTCTGAAGTGTCAGACATGGCTTCACCACAGAAGAACATGAACCGTGTGTGGACAAGATACCTGTAGTCATGGGTGTGAGCTCTAGTAGGCAGGGGCTGGTTATTGTCTATCATTTTCTGGATCCATTTATAGAAATTGGGAAGGTAAGCTTCTATGTCTTGCTCCCAAGTATCTGCTTGCTTTAGGCTATCATACATGGGGCAGTAGTGGATAAACTGGTTTGAGATGAGGTGGCAGGATCTACACCTGGAAATAAATTTTCAGTGTAATACATTTATAAATATTCAACCAAGGTCTGGGTTTTTTTTGTCAATTTATCATGAACACATTGCAATAACTGAAACGTGTGATAAATAATTTAATTACAAAATACAATTTACAAAATTATCTCCATCCCAATCTTTTCTGAGTATGCCATCCTCCTCATCCATCATCTCATCAACTATTTTTTTCACAAATAGAACAAGGGCTTTCTCCCAATGTCTGGCCTTTCCATTTTGGTGCTGCTTTGAATCAAATTCTGTATAGATATGAGAAGCGGCAGTTCCAATAGACTTCAACAAGCCTTTGTAATGTGCACGTACCACATCCTTGAGGTCTGTGCTGTAGATTTTCTCCCAAGTTTGTATGTTAGATGAGACCTGTAAAGAATGAGAGAATGAAACATTATAATTCACTAAGTGAGGTCATGTGTAAATGTCGCTGTATACCTATAAAAATGATCCTATGAAACAATATCATTGTTGATGACTGAATGAGCATTCATTTGGATCCACATTGCATTTGGGTTTAGAGAACAAAGGAGACAGCTGTGGGCATACAGGGACCTTTTTGTCTTTTTTTGGCTGGATATAAATTCCAGATACCTTTTCCACCTTCAGGCAACTTTTCTAATGCTTCAAATTTGCTATTCCTCCACTCCCAGGACAAAACACTGAAAAGGAAAATATAAACATGTTACAAATTATCTTTTTCTCAGGAATGTTACCATTATACTTTTGTTAATTAACTACATATTGAGACAGTGGATACATTTACTTCAAATTTTACTCAAGACTGACACAATTTAGGTATTTTGTCAATTCAGTGACCCATTTAGAACAGCGACTTGTCACTGTTGACTGAACATGTTCATGTTCATTTTAAACAGCCACTTATTCACTGTTCATGTACACTGAACATGTCTACTCACATTGACTGGGAACTATAAATACTTTGTACTGACACATTACTATGCGTTTACTGGTATGTGGAAAGTAATAGCTTTTGTGTCTTTTACTCTTGTTCTGATGACATTACATCTGCTTGGATTTTTAACCCTAACCCAAGACCAAGTATTGACCATATCCTGGTAAGATAATAAAGTGTATTTAGGTGAGTAAATACTAATTGAAACTTACTCTTTGCCTTTACTAAATGTAGCTTCCATTATTATTCTCGTCCTGCTGATAAAGTTTAAAAAATAGTTGGTCATTTGTAGATTTGTAGTTTCTACTTTTCTAGACATGCAAAAGAAAGATGCACGAAAAATGACACTACAAAACAGCCACCTATTGGATAAAAACAATTTGCCACATTATTGGATGAAATTTTGTTTCCAGATGGCAGTATTGGATAATTTAGGTTGCATTCAAAATGTTGCTGTGTTGAACTGTTTTTTGATAATTTTGCATACATTTTTTTCTGTTTTACTAAGAAAATAAAACAAGTGAGGTGAGGTGAAAACACACACAAATATATGCATGTGTGGGTCAAAAAAATGTGATTAGTGTAGATAAAGAGGTTGTTTATTGCTTGAGGTTGGGTGTGATATGTGCGGCTGTGAGCTAAATCATACACAAGTAGTGAATGTGTGGGAAGTTTGAAATACTACAAGAGATTGCACTCTGTGCACATCAGAGATAAAGATTAAAGAACAAACGGTTAATTTCGTGTTGTGCATTCAGCGCAAATCAGAAAAAACAAAGTAATGAATGAATGGTTATTTTTGTGTTGTGCATCAGAAAAAAAAACAAACTAATGAATGAACGGTTATTTTCGTGTTGTGCGCACATCTTAAATATCTAATTTTTTACGTATTTAAAGGTATCATTAGCCCTTGTAAGCCCTGGAAAGCAACCAGAAACAATACTGGACAAGAGTAATTGTACTTCAAGTGAGTACACACAAGTATTTTCAACTGTTGATAATGAGGTAGATTTGCCAGACATCAAAATTGTCCTGGTGAGCAATGGCATTCATCATGTGGTGCCAACAAGAGTTATGAGCCTTACCAAGGTGTGTGGCTGGCATCTGGGACTTGTGAATTATCACCTGCAGCAGGCAAGTGTTATATGGACCCAAACCCATGGTTTGGGAGGGAGCTCCATGAAGGATTTAGCATTATGATGCAGAATGTAAAGCAAAACTCTAAACTGTTGCAAAGCAGAGCAGAGAGAGCCACAGGTCTGGGTGCACTGGTTACCCAATATGGGTGCTATGGACCTGTAGCACCAGATGCTTTTGCTCACACAAAGGAAATACCTGTGTACCCAACTCTGACACCAGCTTATTCACTTCCTAAGCATCCACCCAGGACAATCAGCAGTGAGGATACAACTGTTTCAGAACCTGTTCCTTTGGAAGTAGATCCTGTTCCTGCACAAAATCCTGCTCCTGTTTGTCCATGGCACTTCTGCTCAACCCATTCCAGTCAGCAGTGACAGTGACTCTGCAAAACCATTACACATTAAAGTGGAAACAGGCAAACATAAAGGAAAGTTAGCTGGTACAATAATGAAGAAGCCAAAGAAAGTGTCATAGGTGGTGAAGAAATACATTTGCAAATATCCAGGATGTGATAGGAGGGAGAGTAGATCAAATGATATGGAGGATCATGTACATGTGGTTCACAGGGGGAAGGGGTTATGTGTGCAGCAACTGTCCAAAGTGTTTCTCTAGGAAGAGATCTAAGAAGTTTCATGAGGACACAGTCCATAATGGCATTTATAGAGTGAAGTGTAAGCATTCCAATTGCACATTTGAGACAAATGATTATGGCAGGCTCCAGTACCATAATTACCATGTGCACAATGAAGGACATAGCCTCACATGCTTGATCTGTGACAAAGTATTTGACAACAGCAGGTCATTTGAGTACCATATTAAACACGGGCATGGAGCCAAAAGCTTCCAATGTAATGAGTGTCACAGATGGTTCAAGGAGAAGAAGAAGCTGGAAAAGCACCTGGACACATTTCATAGTGATACTGCTCAACATATTTGTGAAAAGTGTGGTATGGTCTTGGGATCAAAGAAGAGTCTGAGTACACATATGGCAGGACATGTAAAGAAGGACAGAGTGAAGAAGCAAGAGGAAGAAGTTCAAGTTAAGGAGGATGAAGAGGAGATTGTGAGAAGAGTTATGGAGAAGATGGAGAAGGATAGTAGCAGTGACAGTGACAAGACCATACCAGGTGGACATGTTCCAGGTGCAAGTCCAGTTGCAAGTGTTATCTGTGAATAAAGGTAAACATAATTTATTTCTTGCACACTATGGCAAAATTTTACTTTTCTGATATGCGCTAGTGCACAACATAAATTTACTGAACAAACTTTGTATGTAGCACACCATGTAGCACACAACATAAAACTTACGAACTGTCTTTTTGTTATGTGCAAGTGCACAACGGAAAATTACCGAATGCACTACCGAACGAACTTAGTAACATGTTTGCAATAATAAGAATTCAAATAATAGTAATAATAACAATAATTATTTCCAAATTAACATTTACCTTCATTTTACTTGTTGTTTAGACTTGTTATTTATTATGTACTGAAGGATACCCATTGCTCTCAAATGCTCAAAATGGTCAGATGTACACTGGAGAAACATTTCATCTGTCATTGTCAGATCTTCTAAATTAACCATAGGGTTGTGTGATATTAAACAGTCAACATCTAAGTGGCAGTAAGTATTTTCAATTGTGTCTTGCCAGTATCCAGATGTTTTGTTATGGAATGGATGTATTGCTTTCAGTAGAAATATATCACGCAGTGGTGGTTGATTTTCTCTGTATCTTATGAGGACATCCTTGACACTTGCTGATTCCTAACCCTTGGAAAAAAGTGATGTATGGTGGATTTGGCTTCTGAGGTGTTGATGGCAGAGGTCTTACAAATCTTGGAGTTGCAGACATCCCTAACTTTGGATAACTTGGTGATGTTGGAGTTGTTGCATTTGTTCCTTTTTCCAAAACTACATTTTTTGCTGCATCCAACTGTGAAATAAGTGTTCTTAAATCTTGAGAAGGAGGAGCTGTTTTCTTAAATTTACTTTTACCTTCCTTCCCTCTTTTTCCATTTCCCTTTGAAGGCTTGTGCTTTGCATTTTTATTAGGCAGGAAGAATTCTGGATTTTGTGTTGCAGCTATTTGGGTTTCTAGTGCATTTTGTATCACCATCATCTCACCAATAGACTTCCCTGCTTCTATTTGCTTCCTGCACACATTTGCAGCTCTTTGGGTGGAATTAGATCCTCTTGAAATTGGAGCCGGTGTTTCATTTTTCTTAAACTCCCTGTTCTCTTTTTCCTGAATCAACATTGTTGTTATGTCATCGTGGGCTGCTTCAACAAGAGAAATCTTCCCTTCACATTTCCAAGCTGCATTACCCATTTCAGCCAAATTCATGCCTGGTTCACTCAAGCCTCTGAATGGACCAAATACATGATACCTTCGGGCATCCCACCAGTCAAGCCATGTGTGTAGCCTTGGATACAGATCTGCTACTTCTCTCAATCTTTTTAACACCAATTCATATTGAGGAATTGTTGTTACTCTGCACAAGTTAGTACACACAGCTAAAAATTCTTCTTCATGGTCTGCAACACTTTTTCCTTTCCTGTGCCTGATGGAGAAAATGCCACTGACAAGAAATGACTTTATGCACAGCAATCTCTTCACCAAAAACTTCCT
Organism: Haplosyllis anthogorgicola; assembly: GCA_038406195.1. NCBI lineage: Eukaryota > Metazoa > Annelida > Polychaeta > Phyllodocida > Syllidae > Haplosyllis > Haplosyllis anthogorgicola. The sequence goes on from JBCAUI010302743.1 coordinate 5,526, forward strand.
TTATTCCACAGAAATTGCTCCCAGCTTCATCAACTATCCACCCTTTTCGATTAAACCTGTAATCTTCTATTTTTGTGTGTTTTTGCAGAACTTCATTGAACAGCTCCCAAAATTTGGAAAAATTGGTTCCTTTCTCACTCTTGACTTCCATACTGGCAATGCATAGTAAACGCCTCATAGATGGGTGGTAGACCCATGCCCCTGGCACAATGTATTCCATGCATCTGCTATGTGCACCATCAAAAAATACAAGTTCATTTTGCAAGGGATTATCTTCTCCACTTTGATCCATTTGTAGTGCTATTTCACACATAACCTTACTTGTCTTGAATACAAAGTCAGGTTCATCTGGGTTCATGCTTGAGTTGTTGATTGTGTATATGTGAAATGGATCATTTGTGTCTGATCCAACTTTAACTTCAGCAACTGTTTCTAGACTTTGGGTTCCTAACAGTTGATCATCACTCATAATGTTCTTCCTGATCTGCCTCACACACCGTTCATCCTTGAGGTATTCTGTCATGTTCAGAGCTTCACCATATTTACCTTGTTTCATGCAATCTTTCACTATGTGAAGTTGCAGTTTCTTGGGGGGTAGTTCTGGATGTTCCTTGACAGCATCTTGAATAATGTCATCATATTTCGATCTATCAGGCTTCAGGTCACATTCATGTTCACCTATATGAAACACATATGCCATATCTTCTTCAGGATATGAATCTACCAGCTTTCTTGCATGGCAGGTTTTTTGTGTTGCAAATGATCCACAGGAATGGCAAACCTGTAAACCTCCAGATTGGTTCCACTTTGATAGGTTTTTTTGTGTTTTTCTGTTCCCAAGTATGTACAATCTGAGTTTTTACAGGAAAAGGATCCACTGCATTTCCCTGTTCTGCATGGTACTGCACCAGTTTTGCTAGACTTACTCAAAGTGAACCATCTCCTATACCATACTTTCTTCAAAACTTCTCCTTCCTGCAATTTGATCTTGTAAGCCTTCGTGCCTTGTAAATCTCCAGGTATGCGACCAACTTCTTGTACATCTTTAGGCTTGAAGAAAAATAGTGGGAACAGTACACCTTGGTGCATTTTGTGAATGTATTTGCATATTTGTTCATCTTCATCCTCAGCATCTGAACCAGATTCTGAATTGTCAATTTGTATGATGTCTTCATCTGAAGTGTCTTGAACATGAATGGGAGTTGTTTCATATGTTCTGCTCTGAGTGACTTCCTTTTCTGACTTCTTTTGATGATTCCTTTGGTTGTGTTCTGACAAAATTTGAACAATTTTGTTTATTTTATTCTTCTGGGTTAAGACAATACTGTCATAGTGATTTTCAGCAGGGTAGTCCTTGTTGTATTCAAACTTCAGATATGTATATATCTGTCAGCCACTGAACATGTATGTTTTATGACTTGAATATTTCCAGTCAACACATGTTTCTGGTAAATAATGATATTGACATTCAGTGCCTCAGCTGAAACCTGAATCAGGATGTCAACAACATCAAACAAATAGCATTTGTCATTGAAGAAGTCTGTAGCATCCATGACCAGTTTGTTTATATTTCCACCATGCCAGTCAGTGTATTTACTGCCACTTTCAATGAGATGTTTGGTTACTTTTTCCTTTACTGACAGTTCTGACAAAACATTTGAAAAGTCATGAAACAAACAGGTTCTGATAGCATTAATGATACAGAACCCATCACCCTGTACTGGTGTTACTTTTCTACTTTGGTTATGGCAATGGGTATCCAGATCTTTCCATATGCAGTCCAGAACTCTATCTTCTGTACTGTTAAGTAATACATTTCATTTATATAATTTCAGGTGAAGATGTACAGGAGATGTATCCTTTTTATTGTAATGCTTTTAGTGCATCCTTTTTATTGCATTGCATTTAGCACATAACAGAAAACTGTATGTAAAAACTGTACAAAATATTTTTTGTCATGCGCACAGTGCACAACATAATAGTATACATTTAGCATTTAGTGCATAACAGAAAACTGTATGTATCCCATTGTGTGCACAGCACATAACAAAATATTTTTTGTTGTGTGCATAGCACACAACATAATAGTATACAAAGTGTAATGTAATGTTTTTTTAGTCTGTTGCATGGCCTCTAGTAGAGGTTTACCATGATGGAGATGGTTTTTTCCTAGTTTCATTTTTTGTAGCCTTATATTGTCAGCATTGTTTTTCACTTTTTCTAAACATGCAACAGACAAAGCCCCTTTTTTATAAAACAAAGATTTATGAATAAATATTTAGTGTTATGCATTGTGCACACAATGGGTGAAGTACATTGTTAATTCAGGTAAAGTTCAAAGTTATTCAGGTATAGCCAAAGTTCATCCAGTTCAAAATGCACTTTAGGATTATCTAATCTGGTTAGCAATGAAGGCTAAGGAAAAGCGGAAGGAGCCAAAGGTTGAAGAAATGCATTAGGAATGTGCTTTAAGATTAGATAATCTGGTTAGTAATGAAGGTTAAGGTAAAGCTGAAGGAGCCAAAGGCTGAAGAAATGTGTTAGGAATGCACTTTAAGATTATCTAATCTGGTTAATAATGAAGGTTAAGGTAAAGCTGAAAGAGCCAAAGGCTGAAGAGATGCATTGGGAATGCGATTTAAGATTATCTAATCTGGTTAATAATGAAGGTTAAGATAAAGCTGAATGAGCCAAAGGCTGAAGAAATGCATTAGGAATGTGCTTTAGGATTATCTAATCTGGTTAGTAATGAAGGTTAAGGTAAAGCTGAAGGAGCCAAAGGCTGAAGGAATGTGTTGTGAATGCGATTTAAGATTAGATAATATGGATAGTAATGAAGGTATATGTAGGACATCCCTCCTTTACTGTTTTTTATTGTAATGCGCTTAGTGCATAACAGAAAAGTTTATGTATTAGAGCATGATGCATAATGAGATATTTTCTGTAGTGCGCATGGCACACAACATAATAGTAGATGAAGGCAGGCAATTTTTCAAAATTTTCTAAGGTTTTTTAGTCCATTGCATGGCCTCTAGTAGAGGTTTACCATGATGAAGATATGGTTTTTTCCTAGCTTTGTTTTTTTATAGTCTTACATTGTCAGCATTGTTTTTCACTTTTTCTAAACATGCAACAGACAACTCCCTTTTTTACTCTTAACTCTTAGGCATTGTGTGCACAAAAGGGAAAGTATTCTATGCCCATTTTTTAACACAAGACATTGTGTTGCTTATTAGTGAATATGGTTTATTAATAGAATTACTTCTACAATCTGAACAAGACTACAAGTATTTGGAGTCAACATGACCAGTACATTACCACAAGTATTTGAAGTACAGTTTTTCCAAAAGTCTGTTAAGTTTATGGAATATACAATATATTACATTTGAGGCTTTGGGGCCTTCAGTGAATCCAAGGACATGTGGATTATTTTGATGAGACTGACATTGTGATCTTTACATTGAACTATGCTTTGTTTAATTTCCAATATGGAGTTAAATGCATCATATTCAAGTTGTTGTATTTTCTTGTGAGGATCACCGTGAACCAAATGTTGGGAAGGGTTACACTTCACCCAATCAACACAATATTTATAGAACAGTACATTTGTGCAGTAGATTAAATTCATGGGACCCAATAATAAATCATCTGGAATGTTATCCAAACATTTTTCAAAATCTTGTACATAATCCATATACTGAATCAAAACCCTTGCTGATAACTCCTTCTTTTCCAAAAGTGTTTCAGTATGAACAGTGTACTTGTAGACTTGATTCACACATGCACTACTCATATCCCAGTCCCACTTTCTACAATCAATTTTAATAAATTCAGAACTAAAAGTGCTGTATTAATTGCAATGAATTGAGTTAGTATTAATTAGTTGATTAGAAAGTTAATTAGATTCAATTAATTAGAAAGGTTAGAAAAGAACTCACATTTCAGTTCTTGAAGATGTTGCAAAAGTAGTAGAACCTGAAGTTGAAGTTGATGCCTGTTTACATGGTGGAGAACACTCTATGTATGATGATATAGGTTCAATTGGTGTTAAATGTGGAAGTGATTCCTCAGTAGTATCTGTAGTGTTAAAGTAGGTAGTTTATATATAAGTACATGTTTTAAAACTAATTTCTGTTAATTTAACTAAATTAAAGCTGTTAATTTAATTGGATTATGATATATCATATGATATGTCTTACTTGAGTCAAAAGAGTCCATTGATAGGTCCAAAGGTAAATTCCAGTTGGATGCTGAACTGGTTGAACAGGTTGGTGTTGATGAAGGAAATGTAGAATTCCTTCCTGAATAGAAAAACATTAGTTGATTGTTATTAGACAAAATATGTGTAAGGAATCTCTGTATGTATAATTCTGAAATATGAGTACTTAAAAGTTACTCCTACCAAAAATTTTACCAAAGATGTTACCAAACATGTACTTACCAAAGATGTTCTTGGTTCTTGACATAGAAGTAGTGGAATTGGGATTGGGTGTTGCTGAAGCATTATCTGTAAACAGTTTAAAAGTTAACAAATTTTAGATTTGAAAGAATAAGTATGGGTTCCTAACCTTGTAAATAAGTTACAAAATTCAAAGTTTGAATTTAAAAGTATTATCTGTAAATAAGTTTACAGGTTCTGTAAATAAGTTTACAATTAGTTTTTAGAAGAATGTTGAAACTACCTGTATCTGATTCATCCAAAATTTCATTGACTTGTGTGAGTAAATCCCAGTTCTTTGTACCTAAAGAGAAAAGTATGATTTTGTTATGTGCGGCATTTTTATGTTATGCGCTGTAGCACACATAAAAAAGGTGGGGGTACACATACTGTGTGTAGTTAAATATTAGTAATAAAATGTTCTGTGCTGCATTTTTATGTTATGCACTGTAGCGCACATCAAAAAATGTGGGGGTACACATACTGTGTGTAGTTAAATATTAGTAATAACATTTTTTATGCACCACAAATTTGTGTTATGCGCTGTAGTGCACGACAAAAAATACACGAGAATGTTAGTTTGTTAGTTAATGTGACTGTTAGTTATGTTTTTGAATTGCGTTCATTTTTATGTTGTGCCAATGTGCACTACAAAGAATTTGCGCATAAGTTTATGTGAAGAATAGGAGATGGTATGGTTAAAGAAATCCATGGTAACTTACTTGTCTTTTCCACATCCACAAGTGTAGTCTCAGGTTCATCTGCAAAAGATGGACAGAATTAACAAATTGTTTTACCTAAAAGATGATTAGACAGAATTGTAAAATACTGAGTGTATTAAAATGTTTTAGTTAAGATTTTATACTGTTAGTTGTTAACTAGTTAATCTTACCTTCAGAAGATGATAAAGTTATAGTGTGATCCAAATCAGCATTGTTAGAAGATTGTACCTCATCACTTTGTAGCAAATTTGGGTCATCATATGGTTGATCAGCATTTTGGCCATTATTACCATCATTTTGGCCATTATTTCCATGATTTTGGCCATTTTGGCCACTGTTTAAACATGGCCTCCACATTTTTGTGTGAATTGTACCAATTGAACTTTGGAAGAGTTTATTATGTAATAAGGGTAGAGGATAAAGAGGTCATAAGTAGACAGGGTGTAATATTGAAGAGTAAAAGATGTAAAACATTGTACATGTCCCAAAGAGTAAATAAGTTGATTCCAGTGTTTAATAAAAGATAAGACAAAACAAGAATTTATTTATACCTTTGTTTTTATTGACACATTACAAGCTTTTATGATGCACAATGGACAAATTTTTGCGCACAACAAGCTTTCATAGCGCACAACAGAAAACGCCGGGAAATTTCAGCGGGAAAAGACATGATTGACATTTTATTGTTTTTTAGGAATATTCCTTTGTTCTAATTTATGCAAATTAAGGGGTAATATAAGTAATTACATCATCTTAAAAATGTTTAGGGAATATTTGAATTTAAAAAAAAAAACAATAAAAGAAACCCAAATCCCAAAACAAGAACTTGTAAAAGCTCCCTCCTCCAACCACTAATCTCCAACGGAACAACTAGAAATGTATTGATATTCAGCTTTTTATTGAGTAACACCATCTGACCATGGAGGCAGAACAAATTAACAGGCTGAGAGACGAACAACTTTTGGCCATAGAACAAACTAACAGTCGAATAAACCAATTGTAAGTTTTATATTCATCCAAACATTTGAGTTCTAAAGATAGATTCCGTTACAGATTGACTTGATATTTAGACGGAAAGTTCTCCAAGAACTTTATAAGATACACTTTTTGCATATACATGTGCTTTCAGAGAGAATTTCAAGAAAGACTATGAAGCATTGAAAGACAGACTGAAAACTTTACCAGATAAAGTGAAACATGATGTTATGGTACGTTTGTTTTAGCGCTGCTGTACATTGCAGCATTACTCAATATTATATTTGTCATTTTTATATCGTAAACATAGTCTTGTTGACCTGTTCCTTAAATAATTTTACACTATATTTAGGTTCCATTTGGAGACGTGGCTTTTATGCCAGGCCAGTTGGTACATACCAATGAGATTTTGGTTTTACTTGGTGACAACTGGTTTGTGGATCGTTCTGCATCACAAGCTGTAGATATTGTCGACCGAAGAATGAAAGGTTGCTTTTCAAGTAGAATCTACTGAACGTGACATTTTAACTGGAAACTGTTCGCACATACATGTTAACCCGTTAGGTCTTACCAAACTATTTTATCATTGCAGCAATAGATGACCAAATCAAAGAAATGGAGAAGCAGAAAGGTTTACTGGAGCCAAGGCTTAAATTCACATCTGAACTAACGGATATGGCAGAGGTATGGCAACAGTTTAATCCAACATCATATGGTTCACATCAATTAATATTTACTAAGTAGTATTACATGGAAAACCTCCCATAATCTACAGTAGACCTTCCTTTGGGCGACCACCTAAATTTGGGAAAAAAGTGGTCGTCAATGGGTGGTGGTTTTGCAAAGAAGCGTTATTTTCTGTGAAATTTAATGTGTTGCATCTCTTATGGCCTTGCAAAGAGAGGTTGGTCGTGCAAAAGAAGGTCCGCCCAAAGGAAGTTCTGCTGTACCATAACCTCTTATGTTCTAACTCCTAACATATTGCATCTATATTTTAGGGTCGAGGTGATGTTACTGAGATTAGAGAGGAGTATGATGAAGGGAAAGAAAAAATGTGGAGAGGTAAAATATAAGATGCACATGTATCCAAGAATTTCGACGTTGATATTCACAGGGAGTGATTTCAAAAGATAACCTAAAATGTTTATTAGTTTCCGTAGTTTTCATACACACAAGCTGTTTAAACACACCTAAGCCATTGCCTTTTTTAGAGCAACATAAGAAGAGCTTGCAAAAATATCACGAACAACTAAGAAGGGAAGCCGAAGCTGAAAAAAGTGAAAGGCAATTCAATCAAGATAAGACAAAGAAACCGATGACTGATGAAGAATTGTGGGCACGACTGGAAGAGTTGGAGCTTCAAGAACAAGAAGGAAAGGAGATGGAACAAGACATGTAGGTACATTTTGTATGAGGAAAAGTGTCGTCTAAATCGCGAAATTATAATGAGAAGAAAGTTATTCTATTTCCATAATATTTAGAAATTGACGCAGTCGAAAATATTTATAGTTGATTTTTATAGTATATGTGTTTAGAATGAATATTTTTTGTTAGTTCTTCAGATAACGATGCTGATGAGAGTCAAGAAACAGAAACAGATGAAAGCAGTGAAATTGAGAATGAGGAGTTTTCGAAAAAGAAAGTCAGATGGAAAGACAGTGGTATCGAAACACCACGAAGTAGACGCAATGTTATAACATTTACTCACAGCTCCGTTGAACCAGCCTCTGTGAGTGCATAAATTTAGTGAAATGCAATGGGTTGGCAAGTAACAATAAGCAACAAGTAACAATAACCGTTACTTTTATCCCGAACATTTAATTAGTATGATTATTACTGATAGCTTTTATTGTAATGCAGGCAAAAAACACAGGACGGGGTGTTGAGCCGTTACAGAGTCCTGGTGATATTTATCAACACTTTGTTCAACATACAACGCCGACCTCCATTTTAAAATCACCGAGTTCAGAGTTTCCTGATGTGGAACCGGTTGCAAAAAAAACATCACACACAGTTCTGCATACAACATCAGACGTAAGTACATGTAGTTCGTTTTATATAAAGTTGTGCCTTAGTAATGTACTTTAATCGTAAATACATGCATGTATATTTGAGAATAAATTTGGACATGCACAGGCTCTTTCTAGCCGTCATTTAATAGCTTGACAATTCAGTTGAAACTCGTGTATGTGCTCTATTTCAGGCATTTACTGGTTCAATAGTGGAAAGACCAGTATCGCATTTAGCACAGCCTCAAGTACCTCCCGCTCAGGACATTCCAAAGACTGTTTCTGCAATGGACGAGCAAAGAGAACCTCAGAAGGTTTCCCTGTTTAAAGCAAGGCAATTGGCACATGGAACGGAGGACAGCAAAACAGTTCAGTCAGAACATTTTATACCTGAAGAGGAACAACCAGCTCCGAAGAGAGTCTCAAAGTTCAAAGCACAAAGGCAAAATCAAAGATAGCCCAAGCTACCAGACCATATCTGTCAAAAATTTGCTGCAGGCGTATGACGTTTCTCTTGCAATAAGCTTACATGGGCGGACTTCAGGTTGTGGACGAACATCGACGAACGGCTGAACCAGTTAAAGTCATCTATTTAATGGGATCTTTCACAATAAACCGTGTAGCCAAGGCACTTTTATGATTCATCACTGATAAAACTCAGGAAAAATTCATACAAACTAAACTTCATTGAATAAATATAAAATACGTGCTTACAAGTACAACACCACCACAAATAAAATTTAAAGTTTTTGTGTGAGGAGAAACATGTCACATACATGCACATCGTCCGGTTCAAGAGTATAACGGTGCTAATGACAAAAACGGATTTGCTTTGACAGTCCAAATCTTCAGGTCAACAGAGCAAAAAATACTCTTTGTTGATGGATGTTTCATAAGTTATTTTGGAATGTTTCCGAAATAAAACTTTAAATTGAGACTAATTTAGTCTTTGTGTTTATATTTTACCTCATTTAGCCAAAATGTCATCTTTGCATGTAAGATATTTCACATGCATGGCAATTGGGACCTGTGTACGTGTAGGTCGGTCAAACTTTTGGTATCAATGTTGTTTGTAATGGACGATCTGGAATTTTAATATTGTAATAGGAACTAAATTGGTACCAATACTAGGGCAGCTCGACATTTTTGGCTCATTCGGCATAATTGCCAAAGAGCCTATAGAATCATGAATTGTCCAGCGTTGTCTGTGCACAGCTACCCTGAGCACACTATTGCTCATAAAGTGTTCATATCTTGCACACATGCAGCTATGTGCTATCTCAAAGCCTAGCAAAAATGTTGTGACCATTATTCTCAAATTGCCAGCCATATTTGTTTTTTTCTTTGAACCTTTCTCCTGGACATGCAATTGATGATACACATTTCATATTTAGCAGCCTTATACATCTATATATTCTCTTGATTTCCTGTAAAAATATTGATGCCACCTACATGTATATTGCCGGTTTGGCAGTCATATTTGTGGGTTTTTTTCATAGATGATAAATTTGGGATCTGATCTTAGACACTTTGTATCCATGTGATACAAATCCTGAAACTGCTATTAGTTTTGAAACAATAGCGCGTCAAAAGCACAGCATGGAATTCTTTTGCTTCTTCGTTTGTTCTTCATGTTAAACATTTAATAGCAATTTCCGGATTTTTGTTACGTTGTCTTAGTTCTTGATAATGCCAAATGAGCTCAGGTCCATCTGGCCCTATTTTTATGCTGTCTAATTAAGCTTATCAGCCAAACGAAGAATCCGCAAAATTACACTCCTCCCCGCTTATATCGATATTTTTGGCGCGGGAAAAAATATCGATATAAGCGGGATATCGATATAAGC
>JBCAUI010302854.1:0-15512 GCA_038406195.1 Haplosyllis anthogorgicola
ATAAGTAATAATTAAATTTACTTGTATTATCGTTCTCTATTCATCATGGGTAATGCACTGGTTTCTCGGATTGCAGTAACGTTTATCAATAGGCATTTAAAATAGGCGTTTCGTTACATTTATTTAAGTATTAAGTTCAGTTTATGAACGTCAGCTGTATACATCTATTTATTAGTTATATGATAAACGTTTTCATTCGGTAACACAAAGAAAGCAAAAATTGTGATGCAGTACTGTGGTAATACACGTACATTACCCCAAGGATATTGTCAATGTGCATAAGGTAATGTGTTACTTACACAAAAACTGCGTCTCATGCAACAGACCATGAAATTTTGAAAAGTAATACTATATCTATTCATCTCTTATCTTCGTTATGCGTTTTACAAGATAATACAATTCCAGCATTTACACTATACCTGTGGAACACTGAAGTGCGTGACAATGTTTGAGGTTTTTATTCACGAAAACTTCATTAATTTCTAGGTAGTGACTTGAGTTCTAAGTGTGAATTTCACTTACATCAACAGTTTGTCGTCGCCAAATAAATTCCTGCGATATGATTTCGCCAGTGACCACCAATTGAGACATTTAGCAAATCGTCAGTAGGTTTAATATAGGTCATTAATATTTGTGGATATCTCCTGTTGTCGAGTTAGTTGACAGTTTAATTTGATCCTAAACTGATGGGAAAATCAACAAAAAGAGCATTGAATACAAATGAAGGACACACTACAAAACAGAGGTCATGGTACCAATGTGTGTTCTGTCTATTATGTCACAAGACTCCACTTGAAAAGAATGTAGGTTGCAGAGAGCTCTCTTTTCGAAATGTGAGATTTACACTAAATGTATTATAATCCCAACCAAGGATGGTTCTTCCTTTAGAAAACGGAGTGTTGGTAAAAGCGATTACAACACTACACCAGTCAAAACATAAATGGCTCCTCATTCGTACTCCTAACACAGAAATGACCATGAAATCTGACTGGAATCTTAATGACCTGCCATTAATGGACTCCTGTAAGCATGCGATGGGGATGTGTGTATGAAGGGTACATGTGCTTAACCTAACACTTGATACCACAGTGACTGTTCCCAAGAGAATGGACCTAATTATGGAATCTTTAAAATTAGGTCACACAAAAAGCCGGGAACAATGGCCCCTGGGACATAAATCAAGAACAATCTTGTTCCCTACTACATAGTTTATAGTGCAAGTTCCGAGGGACTTTCCTTTCTCGTTCATAACTGCGTGTACATCAATCAGGATGATATTCAGGATGTATACAAATGAACGAATTCAGATGTGCAACTACCTCTTACATTAATTTCGAACCAAATATCTACAATTATGGTCGAGTCATCCAAAATGTTTAAAAGCACACAAAGTGGGGTTTTCCTTTTTCCTACAAATAGGTCGTTTTCATGTAATTGTTCTATTCACGTCGTATTAAATCCACAGTATTCTGACTTTTGATTTCATTCCATGTATTTGTAACAACTAAATTTCAAGCTGATGAATAATTTATGCGATCAAAAGTGAAGAGTGCTGTAACAGTTTTGATCAGCCCTGAACGATGAGACGTAAACAATCAGCAATCCATACTAGTTTATCATTTAAGCATTAACGTCAATTTAATAGACAAGGATGCTAGCTGATATATCCATTCGCAAGTGAGTTTTAGTACAGAGTCCAATAGAGGTACATGCACCTGACCTCACTCCATGATAAAACATGTGAATTGAGCATCCTGTAGCAGGAATTCCCTAATTGCTGTATCAAAAAAGTGAATCATAGACGAATACAAATACTCACGTACTGCATTCAATATTTACTACAAAGAACTCCATAAAGGCACGCAAAAGTCTTTGTAAGACTGCCTGCTAAGCATGAAGAAATGGTGAGGATCCATTATGGACCTAATGAAATTAGTGACTTTTAACACAGAAATAATGATTCATGCAAAAAGTAAACGCATTAAGAATGTTGATTCCATTAAGTAGCTACAAAGCATCGTTGCCTACACAAGGTGACTCTTTGAATGTTGGTTAAGAAACATTCCTTGTTTAGTAAAATGTTTGTTTGGGAATCCACTTGCTGTCTACATGGGGGTTTTCTATTGAAAAGTCAACAGAAGTTCAATTTTGGATCATTTAAGGGTTTTTTACAAGTAGATTAACCGGAGAAAAGCTTTCATGAACTAACGGATCACTAACGGAATCCAATACATAGATAAGCATTCCTGAAGGTACAATGCAGGTGGTTTAGTGCACTTTGGAAACCATCCTTAAATCTCAAATGGGAAGGCTTTTGTAGAATGCAAGGATTTATATTGACATATGATTCGCAATTTTTGTATTACAGAACCACATTTTACACTAAATCATGTAACCAAAATAGAAAATAACGACAAAATAAAACAACGGAAACACTTGTCTGTGCCGAAGCACATACCAACGATTTACCATCCAATTGATTAGTGTACTAGATTGCTGATAATCTGATAGTCATATCCATATTACACAGTTAAACTATTGATGTGTATAACTCAGCTGTTTACATAATTATCAATATATCATATTATCACTTTGATCACAATGTGCGATACTCCTGGGTAAACAATTTATATTGAATTGTTAGGGATATAGCGCTTTATTATGACAGGTAATAAACTGTTGTTGGAATCACTGGTGTTTGTTTGTATCATGGTGTACCTCTATTCTTCCTCGCTACTTTATTATGCAGTAAAATTAACGTTTTGGAACAGCATACGCTCAAAACCTTTTAACAATGTAGATATTTACACGAAACAAGGAAACATTCTGATCAGGCACGTATGCATGCCATCAATCTACCCCCATTTACATACATATTTCATGTTAACATTACCGTAAATGTACATATAGCTACATAACTTCACTGACATTTTGCTGCTCTGCAAAAAGTACAGTATATTATCATAGTTCGAAAGTCGGGATCGTTTTCTACGTGGGAATGTCAACTATTGTAGTACAGAGAGTCACAATAAAACAGGTAAAATGTGAGGAAGTTTCCTTAGATACATGTTTGCATTTAGCATTCAAAATAAAATTTATTTCACCAACACAAAGTCAGTTGAAACAATAACGCATTTGCTTTTGGAGTCAAAAACATTTCTGATTTGATTCACCTCGACCTCTATCATGTATTGCGTCAATGTATCCAAAAGTACTGCTTAATTATATAGATATCACTCAGATACGAGATTTGCCTCGCGTCACACCACTTCAGGCGACTCATTATATCAGTTCATAATGAGCAAGGGAATGTCACAAGCTTACATTATTGATGTTTAGTGTACCCAACAGTAAATTCAATGATCTAACATTACACCAAGATCAATACACAAATACTGCAAGGAAAATCAGCATCAATGCAATTGGTACATGATGCTAAATACATCATCAACATGTCATTTTCTTGCCAATCCCAAGTCATGATTTATTAAGCATTTTCAGTGTACATATTTAGAAGTGCTGATTAGTACTGTGGTATCTCGAATAATTAATTACTGTTGTTAAAGGCTAACTATCTCTGTGGGTCACTTGCGGAATTTAGTTCCATGTATGTAAACTAAGATCAATTATTCTTTAGCTATGATCATGTCAAACCAACCATTTGACCTTATTATAAAAGCACACAAAAGATTAATAATTGACTATAGTTTACTGCAGCAGCATGAACATCATAAATCCCCTAGGCATTGTAAAACGTAGAGAGAGAGAGCGGTGTATTGATCTGTGTAATATATTGTTGTGTATGTTGCTGGCTGAGGACACTGTGAGGACAGAGGGCTCTGTCAATACTGACAGCTTCACAACAATACATTGTATCCATGGAGCTGATGACTGCTTTAAGCGCATCAAATAATAATAACATAAACGTTACAACAACAATACTAAAAGCATAAAACGCTGTTTTGTATGTAATAGATATTCTAAATGGATACTATTAAAAGGGTTCAAATCTGTTATGACCGTTATCTATGCTACATGTTTGAAGATGAATCGTGTACAAAACTGACAACGTGTAATCTTTAAACGTTAAAGTAATAATATTAGGCTGTATCACGAATTATACCAACAGTAACACCATGATATTGATAGAATAATTTTCTGAAACGACGTAAATGTTTTTATTTTATGTTACGGAGGTAAAAGACTACTTTGTGATATGTTAACATGCGACATTTGTGACATTAGCAACTTTTACTATCCTTAAACAACACAGAAATCTACCAATAAAAATGATTTTCAATAAGAGATTCGTCTGGTAAATGAATTATCATAACCTGTTGCCTGCAATTTCAAAGAAAAAGATCAGAGTTGTCAGCTAAATCTAGTGGATGAAATCGCAAACAAGCACATAATTACCGTAGATATCTATGACATTTAAACGTAAAATGGTAGCAAACAATTTCGATTGTGCATGAACTATTACCTTCGCGACACAATCTCACACAGTATATATCCTGCCAAGATTCATTGTGGCGTCGTACTCCGCATAAATGTTAAACTGAGCAGGCATGATATCTGCTTTGATTTAAGCTAATGATCTGGATAATGCAATGGACAGATACAGAGAACAGTGGATAATAGCTTTGATTAAATGGATTTTTCCATTGTTCTCCCCAAAGTGAAAGGTAACATTTTGAGTGGTAGTTCTGCAGTTGCCTAATCCATCAATAGATTGGCTAGACAGATAAAATTCTTGTTTCTGTGGGTTTTCAATCAGATCCTATCCACTCATCATCGTTCATTACATGCTAATGGGGCATATTTACTAGCAGAAACCTTCACATGCCAATCCGTCTTATAAATAGCACCGAATTACAAAGCAATCGTAAATACAAAGTGCCTTTGTATCTGGACGAGACCTATTGTTAGATCCTTGTTAGTTTTATCTGTCCAAATTGTTACTGATTCTCCAGTACAATTGTGTTAATTTAGGAATACTGATGCATGTATGCACATATATAACACTTACAACAGAATTGCTTTCAGGGTTTTTGGTAGCCAACATGACTGAATCATCGCAATTAGATATCATCATGTAAGGCATTTAGTACACAAGTGGCAAACACACACATAGTCAACATGTACATTCAGAAACGAAGCATAGACGACGGTACCGAACTTTTTGTACTCGTGGCATGAAGAGGAAAACAACATTATGTTCCTGTGTCGTGCATATTTGATACAATTGCTCTAAACAGAAACCTTCATGTTGCATTGTTTCAACCTTTACGATACAGCGTATATTTGTTTGGTTAATGATATAAATAGTATGGTCACATGTCTATTTTTGATAAAATGGGCAAGTCGGTGGTGGTGTCATTGTACCAAATAACGGATTTCATTTATACGCATACTTAAAAAAAACCAGGAGGCAACCATTGAAATCCAATACCAAAGTGCACACTCATAAATCTTATTGTGGGCACCTATGAACTGTTAGCATATATTTTTTATTTCATTTGCTATGTAAAGTGTCCAAATCTATGATTGATAGCTGCATGCAAATTTTGCAATGTAATTTGATTGGATTTACTCTTGAGATGGTAAACATAAAAAGCAAGAAGACATTTCACATGTCTACAGAAACCTTTAGGTCAAAGTTGTACCTGTGTAAAATCCACACATAGAGTAAGTCGGGTGTGTAAAATGCAATACAATTCTTCATTCATAAATAGGTAACGGGGTTAGGTTTTTTCCACAGGTAATGATTTTGAAATTAATTCAGTGTACCTTCATTGATATCGTTCTTTCTAAATTTTCTGCCTCCATCAACGTTTTATCATTCTCTACTTGAAATTTACACGTATAAACCCCCAGATTTGTGATAGAACTTGTTTACTGAACTTGGTTTTGGCGACACCTTGATGAGACTAAAGCCGTACTATTCTTTTTCCGTGTTGGTATCTTCTTGAAATCTGGCACAAGACAGACCAAAACAAATGTTTTCGATTTCATTTGATAAATAAGCGATCAAGCGGAGCGTGTATTTGATTTCTTAAATGAATTTTCCACAAACGGGCTATTCACACCACCAGACAGACCATTCTTACTTCTATACTTGAGCTTCTTTCTGCACAAAAACCAGGGTAACTGACTAGAATAGTAATGTCGTAAACCTAATAGAGCTCCGTGTAGCTGAATCCATTTAGACTTGTAGCGCTTAGCATGGACCTAATCTACATGATTTCCATTTTGGAAATAGATCTTGAATTTGTCAAGAGAATTGTCCCCAGTTAGTTAATATCATAGTCCTTCCTATCTATTCAAGGATATTAATATGTGACTTTAAAATAAACATGAATAACTCACTCAGGTGGTGACGACTTGATGAAAGTAATGAAAGTCAACAGTCTTTTGTTTCCATTAGTTTTATAAATCTACCGCACCAACCTTGATATCATAAGCCTGATTTATGTTGTGACTCGGTATCCCTTTTAACCCATCTATGGAACATCTAAATTATTAACAGGGTATTACGTTGGACAAATGGGAATAACATGAATATAAATTATGTGATTTTGAATATCATGGTTCTCATAGTGATGTATAGAGTGAGTCGTATCTACATTGACGAATACTTCAGGATACCATTTCCAAGATAGTACTTTATGTGGGAACACAATATTAACTAGTACCTTAACATTATGCAATCCACATTGTTCATTGTACTTTACACAATGTAAAAAAGTGCTGAATTGATTGAATATGACAAAAATGTGTCGTAAGGCCATAGAAGGTAACACACCATGAAATGTATGCATACAAACAGCGGTTCTTTTCATTGCCACAATAAAACTTAATCGCATACATTTTAGGTTTGATTAACTTATCAAACCTAAACATCATAATATGATCCAGACATGTACATCATAGTGGGAATCCGACCTGCATGTACTTTGAAGCATTTAAATTGCCATAAAACTATGCTTAATTGGTCTTCGTGTTTCCTAAGGATAAGAAACATTACAGTGATCAGAATAACATTCACATTGCAGATGCGACTTATGTTGTCATTTGAATTCATTTTCATTACATTCCTTTATAATTACTCTTTGCTCATCTTTAACATCAGAGATGACATGAAATTGGTGAATGTTTTTCTTCACTGTTGCAATTTATCACATCTAAACAGATTAAGGAAATATTGGTTTAACCTACTGTCGTGGGGTTATGCTACGCGTTGGACATATAACACTAACCCGAGGCATTACGATGACTCTACATTTATTACCACATATGATACATGCATGGGGATGGTCTAGTGTGCACTCCCTGAATGCCAGCAGAGGGCTATTATATATTGGGTGGAATCTAGGTCAAGGATGTGACCCTTAGACAATGCATATTCATAGGCCTGGGCCTTAGTGGCAGGGGAAGGTCAAGGCTGATCGTTAGGCTGGTAAGGGTGTGCAGGGGGTGAAGGCCGTGTATGCTGGTGCCATACCTAGATAATGACCATTGGTTCTCACTTGTCAATATTCAATGCAAGTGATCTGTTAGTGAGAAGAACTTAAACAACTTCTTCCTCTTCCCGCTCGTGTCTGCTGCAGTTAGGTAGGTAAGGACCTGCTGCCATAAGAAGGATTTATCAGGTCTGCAGGAGACTGAGACACTGCAGGGAGAGACATTGACTAAACAGTATCAATACTACTGATCAAAGAGAGTTGTGTTTCACTCCAGCTCTTCAAGCATTGATCATTACATTTCACTGCCTTGTATCTTTAGTAAATTGAAGGTCATACTTCCCACACACAAGTTTAACTGTCTATGGGCTGAAGTAAAGTGAAATAAACCGAAGAGAAAACATCATCTCGTGACTTTACACATTTGATATGAGGTACGTTGGCTTTTTTGTGTTTTCAATTTAGGTTGGTCGACATACTCTGTCAGGAGACTCACTTATAATTTGAAATGTGGAACCTGGGTGAACTGTATTGTTATACGGAGGTTTTCTATTGAGAGTTAGATTTTTTTAAAATGAAAAGTACGATTCTCAATCAGAAAATTGATAATATTGAATAGGGGATTGCCTACAAAATGTCATATTATCACTCTTGATATACAATAAAAATTGGATAAAATGATCATGAAATACGGAGAAAATGAAGGGGAAAAAATAAAATTGTGATTATATTGTGATTATGGTAAGTGACCTTCAAGGACAGTTTAAGGTATTTCCAATTTGAAGCAAGAGATATATTGCAGCAGCACAACATCAAAGAAAGTTTTGTAATCACCCAGATCACTTTGATCTTAATTTACCTGGAGCAATTCCAACTATGCTACTGATGCCTCAATACAGCACATTGATATATCCTTCATGTAATAATGGTTCATTGCACATATTATCCAAATGTGGCTATTCTGGTTACAAAGGAACCATACCATGATGTGTAGTATGTATCGAGTCAGGCCAGCTTAAAAGTCACGTTGGCTACATAATTACGCTGCGCATTTTAAAAGCAAATGAATACACAATAGTAAGTATTACTCGTTACACCTGAAATTTGAATAATTGTTTGACACAGATAATCAGCTAAAAGTTAAAAATTGAACCGGCAATTACACTATCGAGTTAGAGACCATTTGATCCGACTTGGAAATGATGGACACACATCGCACTCCACATGAAGTATTCAAATGCTTCTAAAAGTTTTAAAGTTTGTAGTCTCTTTGCCGTCCAAGTTAAAAACGACCCTTCACGCAGTTATCGGAACATTTCTTACGTATTACCACATTAAATAACTTTCATATTTTTGAAAACATCTGATGTGATCCGATTGAGTCAAATGTTTTGAAATTAATTTTGCATTACAATTAAGCACATAATTTTATGCTATTGATAGTAAATTAACCATTTTTAATGCCTGAAAAGGACTACTTTTAAGTACATTACTAAAAGTGTTAATTTTTAAGTTATTAATTTTAGTTACTTTACTTGTAAAAGTAAAAGTTTTTAGACGAAAATAAATTCAAATAACCTAGAATACTTCTGTCCTACTCATGCCTGATTAGCCTCAGCCAAGAGGAATGAGGACGGTCTTTTGAAATTGTGTTTGTTTTGTAGTTACCCATACTTTTTGCTAAAGTGTCTTTAAGAATTGATTACATACAAATTAATCAAGTTTTGAAGCGGCCACTTTATCTGGTTGTTAGATTTATAGTTTATTGCTTGCAGTGAGACATAAAGACCTGCTGCCATCAGAATTGTTCATTCTGTCACTGCAAGTATTGACTTCTGCCTGAACACCATCAATTTCCTTCGTCAAAGATATTGCAAGGAAATGTAACATTTGTATTGACTTGTCGCATGCGTTTTGAACTTAACAGTTAGAATTTTCTGTTTGCAGGCAAAGATACCGAAAGAACAACAGGTTCTTTTACTATTTTTACTAAATTGTGCAGTTCCATTGTGAACTTTATTCTTAGTTTGATATTAGATGCACTTGTAAGGACATTTGTATGCGATGCTACTTACGTGTTTTGTATTTGGTATTTCCATGTAGAGTACAGAAGCATCCAGTTTTTCTTACTGGATTGTTGAAAAAGATGAAAATAGTATGTTGCTAAACAACGTACAAGTATTTTAGTTTGTCAAATATCTATGGTTACCTTATTAATGATAACTTCAAATAGAATACGCCTCAGCTGTATTCCATGTACGCTATGTTGTTCTAAGGATCTATCGTTATTGACAAACCATTGATTTTCAGCTCGTATTACAAAATAAGGACTTACACTGCTGATGGAAGGTCTTGGTAGGAGTGAACATATAAAGGAAATGATGTGTCTTTTGAATAATGGAAGATATTTGATTTGGCCGATACCAATAGACCGCAATGTCCTTACTTCATTATTTATTTTGAATTGCTTGGATGAGCCTATTTCATTTATCTGTCTGTGGCTACTGGCATATTTCATCCTAATTTCATCTTAACTACTCTCAATAGACAATAATATAACGGTTCAACAATTAGAATTTGTAGAACAAGATTGGTAGCTAAAGTGTCAAAACGTAGCATGACATTTAGTCGCCTATTTCGATCGATTGATGAATTTAGCCATCACCAGGGGTATTATTTTCTGATAATTGTTTTACACTGTTGTCAGAATGTACTCATAAACCAATCATAAACAAACTCCTTAATGTTTCAGACTTTAGTTTTGTTTTCAACACTACAGAAAAAACACTCCGCCAGGAATGAACGTACATGTACCATTTTATGAAACGTTTTAAAACGTAATGAACCTTATTTAATATCGTTAATGTGTATTGCCGGGGATATTACGGACTACGCACGTAAGCTCCGCCCCTAACACCCCAGATACTAGTCGTACTTACACAGACAGGGCATAAGAGCCCAGGGTACCTCAGAGGTAATACCTACTAAGCAGTACATAGCAGGTTAGACAGCTAGTAACACGCAACCTAGGCTTAGCTACTTACTACATGGAGGTCCTAGCCTAAGAGCATTTTAGGATCGGATGAACCTTATAGATTATGGACTAAATTAAAACAAAACAACCTTGTGGACACCGGTGTTTGCTGGCAATTAGCTAATCAATATTTCTAAATTTTTAAGGAAATTATAAATTTTATATTATATAAATATCACAGACTGGCATAAGCTGAGATTATATTCAAAAAGTTCTACAGTGGACAAATGGTTATCACTTCAATATCCTACTTTTATTCAAGAATACTGAAAGACACACAATGGTTTCATACATACTTTTACCCTAATAAGCACAATTTGGATTACATGGCTCATTTACTGGACACTTGCTGGAGTAGCTGTAGGTATACTGATAAAAACATATAAATCCCAATTCGGACTCAACACACATTTCAAAATATGGGTTCATATCAAGCAGGTGTATGAGACAATACACTTCATAACAGACCTACATAGAACCCTACACTGCAAAGACAACTGCGATGTTCTTGTCAAAACTTTGGCAACTATTAATAAAATTAACCCCTTCCGTGCTACAAGAAATTGAAAAGTACACACAGTAAAAAGCACACAGCAGTTTTATCTCTCACAAAATGCCACAACTAATGGTGACACCCCAACATCAGGCTTTGGTGCATGGATCCCCCTTCACAGACATTTGGCCAGAAGACTACAAGAGAGGGATAAACAAGAAAGGGAGAAAGAGGAAGGAAAGAAGACAGCAGAAAATTATAGGAAGAGGATACTTAGGGAGAGATAGAGCAGATACAACCCAGACCATCTAACCAATGAACAACTTCTTAGAGTCATTGATGAGATAGATGGCATTGAGGATGATAGACCTCTCACTGGTGCTACTGAGTCAGGCTCAGAGATTCTTGCTATAATTAAACATTATGGAAACATTCAGACCGTAGATAAAAAGGAGATCAATTCTATAACCAATAAGGTACTGTCCAAAACTTTTGTTACTTCGATACACCATTTGTGTAACATTATCAAGATGCAAAATCACTGATATCAAAATTTACTTGTCACTTTTGCTAGAATACATTTAAAGTGTGGATGAGATGTTCAAAAATTAACACAATCATATGAGGCATGCTCAAATGCCAAAATTATACAAACAGAATGAAAAGACATCAGACAGGAGGTATATAGAATAAAGAATGAGCTGACTCAGATCACTGACAGCCATTCAAAAATAATACTAAAATATTCAGAGACCTACAAAGGCTGCACTAAACCTGACTCAACTACCAAATACTGAATTTCCTTTAGCCAACGCAATAACAAATCCAAAAACAGACAACAAAATTGAGACAATACTGGAGATAGACAATAATCAAACTACTGATGAAGCAGATACTGTAATAATGCAGGTCAATCCCTTAGAGGATGACTTTACAGGCTGTGAGGAAGACCCAAATACATCTCCAACTCAAGCACTTTTGTTAGTTAATGACCTTTTACCAGCAATTGCAGAGGAACTGGTAGCACCAGAGAGAGTGAGAACCCCATCCCAGGAAACATCTCCCAAGCCAGATTGGGATCCTTTCAACTCAATATCTCCCAGACAGCCAGCTCCACAAGAAGACTGGGGTGACATTGCAGAAGATGAGGACTGGGATGTGGAGCTCAATGCTGCAGCAACACCATTAGGTACACCCGTGAGCCCACTCTCCACTGACCAGAATTTTATACTGGCTGGAGCCGAGCGTGTCTGGCACCTGCACCTCTTGCTCTACTCAGGTCCATCCATTTCCATGTGAAGCAGAAGGCACCACATCAACAGACAAAACAGGTATAGTAACAATCACTCTGGTAACTTTTCATAGAACAGCCAAAACAAACAAGAATCCAGAGCATATAAAAACACTCAGGTGACCACCGATCTTCTAGTGTATGCATATGGTAGAAATACATGATCAGCTGAGGCAACAGAGTGCAGAAGACTAAAATTTCTCTGTAAAATCCACCAAAACAACACAACCAATGGCTAAGTAGAGGGATTACTCAGACTAGAAAACCCATAAAATTATGACAATACATAGAGACTTACCTCCACCCAATTTATGCTAAATCTGGATTTAAAAAGTGCTTATAACCAAATTAGACTAGTGAACAATATGGCTTCACAACAATTAACAGATGATACTTCTTCTTCTGAAGAAGGAAACCCACAACTAGCCACCACATTTGAGGAGAAACAGGGTAGGATCCCTGGATCAGATTTAGCAACTGGTGTAGCATTGAATCTCAGACAAGCAGAGGCTAACCCCATAGTTGGGAGAAGTACTAGGAAGAAGAAACAAAAGAAACAAATTAAAAAGTTGGACCCTTAAAACAAGAGTGATAAACAGACACAGACTGAATCTCACAATGAGCCAAGTTCATATAATCATGATAAAGACAAGTCTGCTTCAATATAAAGTTGCTGAAAAATTATATTGTGCAAACTGTTTGAACACAAATTATTTAAGTAAAAGATGGATATATGACAATGAGATATCACTACAATGGCACACAGTTTCAGAAAACTTAAAATTGAACACCCCATGCCAACAACAGCTGACCCTTGGTCAGAGGGCAAGGAACCATTGGCAACATTGCCATTCTCTGCAATCATTCCATCCCAACACTCAGATAGTCTATACCCCAATATAGACTTACTGATGGAAGAAGAAGATCCATCAGAACCCATCTCCTCATATGAACCGTTATCATATTTTGTGGATGGAGAAACACAAACAACCAAAACAGATCTATATTCAGATCTGTCAGAAAGCCATAAACAATACATCAGAATGGCTACCAGCAGAGCTGAAGACTATATACACACAGCATCTTCAAATCCTACAAGTGAAAACCTATTAACCAATGATCAGGTAAAATTAGAAGGCAATTATTCTCCCACCCACCAAAACCCTGCAAGTATATATGACTAAAGAAGACATATTTGCAATAGACCCAGCAATAAGAGATATGTACTCATAGGTTTTGCAGATCCTGGTGAGGCTAGATGCAAATATAGAAAGCAAAGCAGGCAAATTAGGAGATTTTGTTGATTGTTATTTATTTCAGGACTTTTATATACAATTATACAATTATTAATTAAGAGACAAAACCCATTACAACTGGATCAGAACTAATATGGTCCCCCCCTACAAGACTACCCTAGTTTACATACATATTGGGCTTATTTAAGTGGGTACAGGAAAGAATATGAACAAGACCAACAAGAACTAGCAGACAAAGAAGCAGAACGGGAGGATGTCCAAGATAAAGAGAGAGACCAGAACAGTGAATCAAAGGATGAGCAAGATACACTCACTGAGCAAGATATACATTATATTGATTCTGATAATAATAATGATAATACTTTGACAGGTCCACAGAACACATCCACCCCCAATCAAGCCCCTACTAACAACATTAATGATACTGCTTTAGAAATCTCAGACCAGGATGATAATAGACTACCAGAGCAGAGCACCAAGACTGAGGAACATGAGCAAAACAACAGAGCCAGACCAAAGAATACTAAGGCTCCTCAAACACTGGTCACAAACCAGGACAAAGTTATTACTGAACAAATGCTATTGCTAACAATGGTACAAGTGCAAAGGGCACTAGATAACCAACAACAAGCCACTGCAGCCATTCATAAATCCCTTTCTAAAGATTTCAGGGCTGCAAAAGACCTGCAAAGAGCCAAAATGCATGCTTTATTACAGGCTCAAGAAGAAAAATTCAACAAAAAGCTGAGAGAAAAATAAAAAAGCACTACAACTGAAAGAGCTAGAGAATGCAGACACCAGAAAGGCAGGGGATTCTGCAATTGATAGTATTACTAAACAAATTAAATCACTGACAGTAGGCCTTGAAACCTTGAAAGATAGATCTGACCATTCACAAGCTCCAGCCAAAAGAATAGCAATGCATCAGGCAAAGATTGACAAATTAAATAAAAGAGTTGCAGAAGCACTAGAACTTAAAGCTAGCAGAGATGCCAGAGCAAAATTAGCTAAGAAAATAGAACTTGAAAGCTCAGGAGGCCAACCAGAAAAGGCTCCATTTAGCTCCCCTAGGGCACATGTAATACAGGTAGCAGGACTGCCCACACCTGCACCTCTAACACCCCAGGGGCAACTAATCAAGAAGCAGATGATAACACCAGTGAAACAGCTGCACAGTGCAAGCAAAGAGAAGCTAGAGAGAAAGCAGGAAGGAAAGAGCAAGAAAAATGTGAGAATGAGGCTAGACTCAGGTGCAAAAAGTTAGAAGATAGCTTTACACAAATTGTACAAATTTTACAAAACCAAAATCAAAATAACATGCAAAAAAAGAGCAAAACCTGCAGACAAAATGTTCTTATTTCCTAAACCTTATAACGGGTCTAAACCTGAAGAAGGTCACAATGAATGGCTAGAATTTACAAATTATTGCCAATTCCACGAGAAAGCAGGCACAACAACAACATTCACAGAACAGAAAGAAATGTTTGGCATAATAATGCTAGACATAGCCCAAGTTTGGTTTGATCAAGTGGGCAAAACCAAAACTAGCTTAGATGACCTAGGAAATGCATTCCTAAGCAGATTCAACAAACATGGTAGAACCCATAAACAACAAATTGCCTCTTGGAATAGACTGCCATTTGACCCAGCAAAAGAGGATTACAAAATTTGCGGAGGAGGTCAAGTCTTTAGGAAAATTACTAAAAATGTCAGGGGTACAGGTCCTTCAAAAATTTAAAGAAAGTATGCCCCCGCACATTGAAGCAGGATTAATACATGCTAATGACTTGCAGGATGCTGTCAAATTAGGAAGACAGCTAACTGACATATAAAAGCCACAACAAGTAACTGCAGATACCCCCACAAGCTTAGCACACTTAGAGTGATTGCAAATAGATGCTGAAATCACTACCAAATCACTGCCCAAAGGCAATCATTCACAAAAGGTTACAACAATACAGCCTCAGCAACATAA
>JBCAUI010302965.1:0-15511 GCA_038406195.1 Haplosyllis anthogorgicola
CCCTTCCCCCATATTTCCAAAGTACACAGCAAATATTTGAAGTTCTTGCCCACAACATTAAGCCGGGCCGCCTACCGGCCCGGCTTAACTAATATTTTACCTTTTGAATGGGTACTCCAGCAGCTATGACTACTCCCAAAAACAGCACCAACAGATTAGAGATTTTCAACATGATGTACACCTCTAGACTGCGTTCCTTGGTGCTTGAAACATCGAATGCAAACATAATTGTGCCACTGATCAAAGCAAGGAAACGTTTCTTAACAATTCATCGCGAAGTACAGATCTCATATAATCGTATTATTTGGCTACCAGATGCGTTACTGGTTAAACTTTGTTTACACGATAATTTCAGGGTGTCTCTTTGTGTAACCATCTTGTATTTACTTTCATTTAAAGCTATGGGTTTTACTTTAACAATTATTCAATTATTCAATTGATCATAATGAAAAGTTAAACTTACTTTTAAAAGGCTGAACAATTGGCAAAGTCAGCAGCTACCTCCTTGCAATATAATCACTCCCTGAAATAATGAATCGTACACAAACGAACAGCATTGCACCTGCCACAGGCAGTTTATATCAAGTACTGCGATGAAATATAGATGAACAAGAATCTACTCAATTTGATTGACTTCGTAATATGACCTGTGATTTGCATGGAAAAGTGGTTTAAAGTGATTATCTTGCAGAAGCTCCATCAATACTTCATGCCATGTGCATGATTCTTCAATCAGAGTCTAATTTTCAGCACAAGAGAAGTAATATTCAATTGTGTCTGTTTGTATGGTTGAAGCTTTCTTTATCACCTATTTTTTTGTTCTTGGACGTTAAAGCGCATAAATGCCCATCTTGAAAATATACTGTTTTGCACTTCCCCCAACCTGTGTCTGCCGATTCCCAAATTAATCACGAGGGAAATAAACCAACATGCAGATGATTGATTTGGCGTCTTTGTGATTCTTGTTTTATGGAATGGATTGTTGTATCTAAATGTATCGGTTTAATCCTTTATCCATAACTTTAGCAGAATGACTGATATAACGGGTGCCCATATTGTTCCACCTCTTTTTGTTTGCGAACTTGATGGGCTAGCGTAGACCATGTACAGTGGAATCTAGTTGATTTCTAATTATGTATGTTACTTTATCATGGGCGGGCGAGTAGTCTTCGAATAAAGAATTTTCTAGTTTAATCTTAATTATCAGTTCTGCTCAGTTGGTTAAATAGGATCAATGATACCTGCATAAAAAGTATTTTATTTGCAGTCTCCAGTAACGGTTATGATACAATAAGTGAATAAAGAAATCTTTGCATGCAAGAAATGACTGTATTGTGCAAAGATATTTTGTAGAACACATATAATGAAAGGAATATGCTCGGTTTAGATCAATAAACAATTACAAATTACGCAAATATGAAAAGTTGCGAACATCTCAAAAAGCAGCATAATTACTCAACTAAAAGTGTAATATTACAAGTTATATACAAAATACTACATTTTTGCTCCTGGAAAATTTACATAAATGTAACATAAATATTCATATTTCAGTTCATTCACTATTTTTATTCATTCGCACAAAACTTATATAAGTTTTAATGTAAAATACTATTGGAATGCCTTCACATACCGAATACTTAACGTTTTGCACTGTTGCTTACAAGTAAAGTTATTAAGGGAAATGCATGTTCCAGCATAAAAATAGTCTTTATATGGCGGAATTGTCACTACGTGGTGGACCTATTCGATAGCCTGAAATTATGGTACGCTCCATCGTGCCATCATTTTTTTAAATTGTTGAAAATGCCTATTTCTTTTGATAGCGTTTTCTCTTCAACACGACAGACCGCACTCAAGTATGTAATTGTTATTATTATGAGTATCTTTTAAAATCAATTACAAAGGTACGCGCATATGGCAATTACTAGTGTCCTAAATTTTCTATGAAGTGTCCTTAATGTTGCTCTGAAAGAAAAAGTGTCGGTAACTTAGCCTACTTTACCATAAACAGTGATATGCATTATCTTTAGTTGTGACACCCCCGTTAACGTGTTTCATTCAAAAAAGAAAGTTTAAGCGCAAAATTCCACAATGAAAATAGACAAAATCAACGTGTATCAAGTGGACCTTCCCGTCAACGAGGGTTCGTACAACTTTGCGGATGGTAAAGCTGTGTCAGTGTTTGACAGCACAATCGTCGAGGTCATAACTGACTCTGGTATCAAGGGATATGGGGAGGTAAGATTGTGCTATTTGTTCGGTGTAACTGAAATGACTATGGTTTAACAGACAAAACTTATAATGTTCACATAACCGAAATTTGTGATTGATTTCAGTGTTTCGGTAGCTAAAATATTGATCCTCGGTTTTCATATCTTGAATGAGATAAAACACGAATCAGTCACCTCATTTGGAGCCACTAGCTTAGTCACGTCAAATCGAGATATTATCTTGTCGACTTGTTTGTATGTAAACAAAATTTGAGTTATTTCATTATTAGGTTTCATACTTCTGCAAATATATTTACCATCTACAATAGGACATAAATTTCAATATAAAGTGTCACTAATTTATTAGCACAAATCTTAAAGATGATAACTCGTTTTGACGTAACTAAGCTAATTTAGGAGAAAATAAAACTGGTTTTCCTATATCATAACACTTCAACAATTTTATCCAGCGCTAATTAGCTATCTTTGATTGTTGCAGTGCTGTCCCTTGGGTTCTAACTATCTACCTTCCTACGCTCGAGGAGTTCGGGCCGGTTTGCGTGAATTATGTCCAGATCTTATTGGTAGGTCAAACATTCTACATTCAGATACATACGAATCAAGAACTGTACATGGATGACAATGGATATAACTCTATGAATGGTACAAATTTTGCATATATTTCCCAGGGGAAGATCCTCTTGAACTGAACCGCATAAATGGACGTATGGACTATTTGCTTCAAGGACATCCCTATGTTAAAAGTGCACTGGATGTCGCCTTCTGGGATATACTTGGAAAGGTAAGAATTTTGGCCAAAAATAAAATGAAAATACATGTCCTTGTAAAGCATCTTTTTAATAGAATTTATTGCAAAGTGGGTATCGTGTCCCACAGAGAAAAGAGTAATAAAATGCACGTTCAATTATTCCAAAATTACTGGGCAAAGCAGTATCGGATCTAGAAATTTGTTCGAGGGGGTCCAGTCACTTGAAATACTTGCGGTCAAAGATGGCTGCCATATTAAATTAAACATGTTTTTACAGTGGTCGGGGAGGGGTTAAGGCCCCTAAAGCCCCTCCACCCCTAGATCCGCTACTGCCAAAGCTAGCACGAAAAATTGTATCGTAGGAGCGTTCCTTATTTCCTTCGTTGTTTTTTTTCCTTCAGTTCAGTAATTTGCCTGTATGCACTTTGATGGGAGGGAGGTATGGTGAAAGTGTGGAACTTTACAGAGCTATCTCACAGACACCACCGAGAGAGATGGCCGAGAACGTCGCTAAATACAGAAAGTACGCATTCACTCTTAAACATGTACAAAAATGTAGACGTCATATTTCCATGTTCACCCGCATTGAAAGGTGCATTCGATACTGGTGTTATTCATTTGTTTCTTATATTTTGGTAGAGAAGGATACAAGAAGTTTCAGCTGAAGTTAGGAGGAGACATAGATGAAGACATACAGAGAATTCGACTCAGTAGAGAAGCTTTGGATCAGGAATCTGTCTTAATTGGAGACGCCAATACAGGTCGGTCTCTTTCTTACCTTGAGTGTCCATACATTGCGTACAAATGTTGATCATAGGAAATCCCCACAAGCTTTATCTTCAGGTACTAATTCTACTTATTAACAAGATTGATTTGCTATGACTATTGTCAGGTTGGTTACCCTATCAAGCCATCCGAATCGCTAATGCTGTATCTGATGTGGATTTCTTTATGGAACAACCATGTATCAGCTACGAAGAATGTTTAACTGTGAGACAACACACAAACATTCCCTTCATTCTGGACGAAAATGTTGATTCCGTTGACATGCTACTTCGTTTGCACATGGATAAGGCGGCTGATGTCGTCAATTTA
Organism: Haplosyllis anthogorgicola; assembly: GCA_038406195.1. Classification (NCBI taxonomy): domain Eukaryota; kingdom Metazoa; phylum Annelida; class Polychaeta; order Phyllodocida; family Syllidae; genus Haplosyllis; species Haplosyllis anthogorgicola. The sequence continues at coordinate 4,075 of JBCAUI010302965.1, forward strand.
AAAATAAGCAAACTTGGTGGCCTAACCAAAACAAAACAGGTAAGTGGATTTATTCATTAATCTAATTAAAGAGTTTAAAGGGGGTGGCACAAAGCCAATTTGCTGACTGAGCGAGGACTGGATTTATGTACAGGCAGGGGCTCCTGCCACTACCTTGTAATGTAGGTGTAGTCAGTGCACAAGCTATGAAGCAAAAATAGCACCTGACTAACTAACTGTCCACGCTAACCCATATACATAATTAAAGCATTACGATCAACTACAAATGAATTCATGCCCTTTAAATTGCGCAAGACCACTTTTCGCTTAGCTTTTTTGTCCCCATTTTGCTGTGAATCACTTTCTTCTTGAGGTTCGGGATCTGTGCGTTTCTATGGGTATTGCAATGACTTTGGAAGATACGTGGGGCGGTGATATTGTTACGGCCACAATAGTACATCTAGCGCACAGCACTCCAGAGAAGTACCGTTTTTCAAGCACAGATTTTGCCAGGTTTGTCAATTAAATTTACATTTTAAACGCCACACAGAAAGTAAAAACGTTTCATCGGGTCATCAGTTTAGTCTGAATAACAAAAAGAGTACCAGTTTTGGAACAATAGAACGTTCTGATACGATTTTTTGTACTGATTTGAACTTCATTCAAACGTAAGAATAATTACTGTAATCTAATATTTCAGCTATGTCGGCGTGTGTTTTGCTGATGGAACGCCAAAAAGACATGACGGTAAAATGGCGGCATCCAGTGAACCTGGTCTGGGCATCAGACCTAACCTGGATGTGCTGGGTGATCCCGTTCTCTCCTTGTAACACGTTAGACTTAGTGTTTGCTACAAAGCGTATCGAACAATTGATAAGAACGGTGAAAGTGACTGTTTACAGTATTCGATTCGTAGTGTTCAGCTTTATTTTTACATATATTACAAAACGAATTATTAAAAAAAACCCCAACATATCCTGAGTTTATTTTAACTAAGAACAAACCGACGGATTGGCGTGATGCCTAATGTAGCACATGGTAACAATTACATGACATTTGGTTGGACGTTTAAAGTAAGCGTAACTTAATATCAAGGCTTCGGTACAATACTTTTGACAATACTGAAAAATTAATACATTTTGTCGTATGTATTTAATACATTTTGGTTATACTTCGGTACATAAGTTATAATTAATCACATTTTCTCTATTTTCACCCAAGGCTTTGGCGACGTAGCCTGATTCTAGCTTCTAGCGAAATTACTGTCAGTTTTGGAACAATAGCACTTCTGAAGCACTGCGTGGAATTTCTTTGTTTTCCCTATTGTTCTGTACTTTTTCAGAATTGATAGCAATTTCATGATTTAACGGAATCTGGCATAACGTTTGACCATAGGAGAACGGATTGTTGTGCTGCGATGTTCTCATCCTAAATACAACTGATGTCCCAACGGTACAGTTTTACAACCAATTGACATGAATACACTTGTACAGAAACAGCTGGTTTCATGGGAATCCGCAAATGACTGAAGCACAGTTGTAATGCTGTGTGGTCAACCCTCTGTTCACTGTGATCACTTAGGAGATACTCTAGCGATGGAACATGTTACTTATTACTATCCTAAGTTTCTCGGATTGTGTCACGTTTGGGCCAGCATTGGACTGGCCTCTCCCATGTTCACCTGTTGTTCGGGATTGTCGGGCCTGTACGTAACGGTGCCGCTAGGTTGACTAGACGTGGCTGTGTTGTAGTTCGGTGGGTTCGACTGCGTGTTTGCGGATCTGTTCACCGGGAACTGTTCGTCGTTTTCCACCACATGGTTGTAAGACGGGGGTTCTGACACCATGGCGATTTGCTCTTGTTCAGTTGTGTCCTGAAACATCAATTCAAGAAACAACAGCATAAGAAAACCAAACGTTGCACACTTATCGTTTCATTTACACCACTGATATTACATGTTAAATTACGAAAAACAAAGTAATTATTTTCTCAAAAGTACCTGATTTCGAGGAGCACTATTACCAGCGGCTTCGGCTGACTGCTCTGTTGACTGCTTCTTACACCAATCCCTCCCCCAATTGTACTTACTTAATACGCACAACAAAAGGATCACAAAAACTGTAAAAGAAATGGCGAATAAAAATGTTGCATATCAACAGATGATTTGGTGGTAATACAGTAGAACCTGCTTTGGGCGCTACCCTTCTCATAATGTAAATTGGCCGTAAATGACAAGTGGCCTCACAAATCAGTGACGGTTTTAATGATTTATCTGTAAGAAAATACAAGAAAAATTACTCATTGGCCGTAAATGCCAGGTGGTTGCACAAAGCAGTGGCTTGTTAAAGCAGGCTCTACTGTAGCATTGTTCCATTGCACCGGAAGGCCTTTTTATTATTTCACGTGCAAGTTCTTTGTTGTTGTAAACTAATTATCTGGCTATACGAGAACCTTTGTCAAAAGTCTAAATCATTTATGTAAAAATATTGAAGAAGTGGGTGTGACAAATGTGTAAACAAGCTTTCAGAATCCATAGTCAGTCAAACTTAATGCCTTGATAACAATACTTGCATATAATGGCTATGATGATATAGATTAAATTGTTCTTTGATATTAAAGGAGGTCCACCTTTACATGCTTCTCCTAAAATTAAAATTAGAGGAAACAATATTATTTATAAGGTAGGCCATCATCGATAGAACAAATCTGATAAAACGTTAACTTTACTTTCAGGTTTCAGGTGAATCACGCATCTAAGACAGTATGAGATTTAAACCAACCTTTGGAAATAACATGGAAATATCCGTAGAAGCCTGTTGTTACCGGCTGACCAGTACTTTTAAAACGTATTTTAATGTATTCGTTATATGGACACTTTTTGTCACGATCCATCCTAACGGAAAAGTAACCACAGAAATCCTCTTCCTGTAGGACTGTATTTTGGTCTGAAAAGTTCAAATAATAACATTGGTGTCACCTGTGCAAACATTTGAAGAAACAGTTTTCGACTCATTTCCCTTTTAAATTAATTACAGGTCTTACCGTTGTACATCACCAATGATGCTTTCGTGTCTAAATTCTTACACTCGTTCTCATACATTGTGTCCGTGGACTTGGTCTTAAAGACAATCCTTTTTCCCTTATCATTATCAGTCAGATAAGCAATCCAACATATATCTACAACTCTGAATAGAGAACAAAGTTTTAGTTTAAACTACATTAATAAACTATGTGGTAAAATGCTGGTGCGTTCTTTAAGCAAAATTATCCAATGCCACATAAATTTCAATAATGCTGATCTGTGGGTCAATTCTTGTAGCAATTTGTAATTGTAAATGAAGAGAAACGTACCCTGGATGAGTGAACGGATAATTCGGAGATGAGATGAAATATTTCTGGGATACGTCACTGATTGGAATACTAATGCATTCGTTTCCATAGCGACCTGCAATGTCCATTACAATACAAATGACCGTATGTTATATAATTATGGCACAATCTTCCTTTTCAAAACAAAAAAAATAATTGAATGTCTTTGTTTGGCCAATGGGTAAACACCTCGTTACAAAAAGAAATTCCATTTGATCTTCTGCCCAAAAAGCCGACAATTTATGGCAGGCCAGCTTCGAAAGTGCTGATTATCTTACCCCCAGCTACAAGTTTGATTTCCGCTTTGAACCACTCCTTAGATGACGAGGATATGGCCAGGAAGGATAAAGTTGGTCCTCGAGACACAATGTAACCATCTAGTACATCTTTGCAAATATTGATGAGGACTGGCGAGTTCAAATCCGGGCCTGCAAAAGTGTTAAAATCATAAGAATAAACAGTGCACAATGGATGCACCTCTCAATGACTCAGGTCGACCAGGTCGAAATGATAAATTGACCGGTCCCAACATGTTATCATGATGTATTCATCTCACAAAACGATGACTGTATTTATAACGTATTATTTATAATCAACAATTGGATGCGGTTAACCATGAATCCAGGATTTCTCGGTGGAGGGCAGGACTGTTCACAAAAACCTTTGATCCGCGAATGATAAATATACGATGATTTACTACTACTGTCAACATACACGTGAATATAACGTCTATCAGTAATTGAACGATGCAGTGCATAAAGCCTTAATAGAATATTACACAAGAAAGTATAGCATTTTACACTTACCATCATGAATAACGACGTAATCAGTTCGACAGTTTCCTCTCAATGTTCCTAAAAAGGCCGTTTCAATCAAATCTACCTTTAACAAAACCTGGGTGTTTGGATCTGGATCTCTTACTCTTAGGAGTTCACATCCCGAGTAAAATTCAGTTCGCCTGTAAGTTTGCAAGAGAGGAATCTGGTATTACGTGCAGGTTACAGTGAATCTGCCTTGTGAGAGACAGCTTTGTATCGATTATGCACCATTCAGTAGATCTGTTCTGCATTAAGAACAACTTCACATCTGACAGTAAGATCAAAGCAGTGTTGCCGCTATCTTGAAATTGGGGGGGACATTTTGTTCCCCATATCTAATTTCTGGTGGATCACTATGTTTGAACTGCAGGTCCACAACTGAAAATAATGACCACAATTAAACTTAACACATAGTTGCTGTATTTGTGTACTGGAAAATTGTCTCTGAAAGACTGCAATTTACATTTGAAATTGTGTGTTCATTGTAAGCCTGAAAACTGTTCAAGACATAATAGCCAAAAATTGGGGGTCATTTGTGACCCCTTACTCAAGTTCTCAGTTCAGTGCCGGGAATCCAGCCCCGCGCCAAGGCGGCAACACTGTCAATGCTTACATGTTTTTATAAATTTGATGCACATATAAAGCTATTACCATCCAGATGTCAAAATGAGGACCATGTCGTCGTACTTGTTGTCTTTGTCAATGTTCTTATATGTACACTGAGCAGTGTGGTATTGCTTTATTCCATTCAAAGCATCAGCTACTCCCTCTGCAAAAAAACCGTAATGTCTTTTATTGAAGAGTTCGGTACTCCTTCAATCAGAAACAGATCAGGGGCCCACGAAAATGGGCCTCAATCCCCAACTTAAAGTGAAAATAGTGAAAAGAGCTGCATCCAGAAAGAATTGCCTTGTCTCAATAGCGTAATGGAAACAATTATTATTGATTTCTTAGGAAAAACGTTATTTAAAAAGAAGCGTAATTTTTTCCCGGTAATATCTTATTTTAATCATTTTGATTACATTGCACTGGCAGGATTTTCAAAATGTGGCTATCGCAAAAAAAAAAAAATAAAAAATACAAATAAGAAATACAAATTGAACTTGGTCCCAAAAAAGCCAAACTGTTTATATATCAATAAATCGATAAAATTTTTAAAGTTTTGCTCAATCAACTCATGATGAATCTTGTTATGATGGAAAATCCTGCCGTGCACAACATGTTTCAACCTCAAAGCGCGATGGAAAATGTAATCCAAACAATTAAATTAAAAGCCTTATTACCGTCAAGTCTTGTGACCTGCCAGAACAGTGGCTCCAGTGAACAATGGTTCATGGGATTTGGGGAGGAGAGAGGAAAGTAAATTTCACTACGGGTTTGGATCGGGTTGTCGTCAAAACGATAAAACTTTTCACTAAATAGTTTTAATTTTTGTCAATAATGATTAGCAATTTTGCCGCAATTGGTAAAAACTGTTGGCACAAGCTCCTGATAAAAAACCCCATTCAATGTATGTTTATAATTGAATGTTTTACATACCACGCAAGGCCTGTACAGTGATGTTGTAGTTCTGTTGTACTGTAGATTTAAACCTGATGTAAACCTCGTGTGTTATACTGAACAAATCAACTTGTCCTGTCGTGTTGTCCCGGGGACAATATTCTTTGAGAAGTTTTCCGGCTGGCGATGATCCTAGGAAATGAAATATATCTGGTTAGCATGAAAGTTATTTATGAAAAATAACTTAGGTAAGAGAGAGGAATACTGCTGGATTCGTGTCTTTCCGCTTTCTAACTCCAGACAGGGCAGCAGCACTTACTAAGCCTTGGTGTGAAACATCACTTAGAGGGTGACAAGTCTTCGAGTTGCCTACATTCATCTCAGGACACCGGTGCCAAGGATGTCCTCTTCTCGTTCTCCAATTTACAACTAATTACTAATTGAATATCAATATAATACAATATACATTAAAAATACCTTTCTGTTGTTTGCATATATAGCATATGAAGAAATACCAAAAACAGAATGCAGTGTATCCAACGGGAGAAGTGGGATCCAGAAGGAACATTTTAAGTGTAGCAAATAAAATGGTAGCTATAAACTGCTGGCCGAATCCGCTGCTGGATTGGTGTCTTTCACAATACTCACCATCATAAATTCGGAGATAACTGGAGAGGCAATCCATATTCGCGTCTAGTTTAACTTGATTAATATCCAGTTTGATCGCGTGCTTGCCAGGATAGTGATATACACCGACGAGGTCCCACTCGTCCGAAGTTTCCAATTTCCAACACAGTTCCGTCCCCCTAGATGATGCATACGCTTGTGTAAAACAGACCCTCTTTTGATTTGCACCAAGGTTTCATTTTCAAAATTAACAATATTTTTCTCTTAGTGCAAAAGTCACAAAGCAATAGTAAAGGTACTGTTTAAATAGATAAGCCGAAGCCTACCAACCTACAATTCTTATTAGTCTATCACGCTTTGCGTTGATACACTACTTTGGATGGCAAGATGATTTGGTCATGAAGTCAAAAATTGAGGACCAGGTGTGAGGGATGGACCCCCCCACCCAGCTGAGGGACAAGGTGCCAGCTGAGAGGATGAGGTGTGAGGGATGGACCATGGATCCCCTCCCTAAGCTGAGGGACAAGGTGCCAGCTGAGAGGATAGGGTGTGAGGGATGGACCCCCTGGTAAGATGGACAAGGTGCCAGCTGAGAGGATGAGGTGCGAGGGATGGACCCCCCCTGAGAGGGACAAGGTGCCCACCAAGAGGATGGACCCCCCCCCTTTCAAGCTCATATTTGAATCTTTAAGGTGACAGGAAATCTATTTTCCATATGAGGGGGAAGAGGTGTTTTCAATTCCAACTATGTGCTGTTTTGACCCTAATGCCTCACTTTAAATCTGTTTTGATCCTAGCACATCAATTCAACTATGTGCCCTTTTGACCCAAACACGTTACTTTAAACCCAACTATCTGCCATTTTGACCCGAACATGTCACTTTAAACCCAACTATCCTCTGTTTTGACCCAAACATGTCACTTCAAATCCAACTATGGGCTGTTTTGACCCAAATGCATCACCTTAAACTTTATTTCATTCCATTTAAAAACTTTTTACCCTATTTTTACCCCTTTCTAAGCTCATTTCCTAAAATATATCCCATAATGCACTTTGTCTCTCAAAACATTGTGTAATATACATGCAGAATAACTTTCCATGATGTCAACTTATCCAATATTACTCTTCAAGTTTGGATGTGTTCATTTTATGGGCAATACTTGTTTACTTAAAGTTGAAGTCATTCCTCATAAAAAATGTCTGCTTGTGTCCTTTGGTTCAGCTTTGTTCACTGCTCAGTTTCCTTCACTCCAGTTGCCTCAAACTGAAATTCCTAAGGTTTCCTGCCACCACCAAGTAAATTTTTAACATTTATTTCTGAAACTTGGTATAGGGATACATTAAGACCCAAGGAGCACTGCTATATGGATCCCATTCCAGTACAATGATATTCTTACCCTGTTTCCAACCAATTTCCCCCAAAATCTTAATATCTCAGGAACTGCTTATTGTAGAGACTCAAAACAACCAGCAAAAGATTTGGCACATCCCAATATACATGCAGATCAAGTCTCCTTGATGTCTACTCCTGATATATTACTCTTCAAAGTTTGGATGCATTACTTTTATGGACAATATTTGTGGATTTAAATTTAGTCATAGTGGCAGGTGAGGATGGCTTGACCTTAGACCTTCGCTGGTATGCCCCGCGTGATAGACTCTTTACCCGGCCTACCCGGGTGATTTTTCTCGTTCAGTCACTTACTTCACTTAAAGCATAAATTTGTGGAAAAAGATAATGTCTGATTATTCATACCCTGCCTCGTTGTTTGTCAGTTGTATTGGATAATCCCCAGGATGAACGAAGACTTCCTTACAAACTGAAACAGAAACAAACAGAAGGTATCATGTCTATCTTGTCAAATTCTGACTAACTTTTTGATGTACAGTATTTTCTACTTACATTTCGGTTCTGGAATTAACTGATATGAAAATCCCTTCTTCGTGAAGAATTCATCCGACTGAAATCTAATGTTGAACGGTTTGGCAGTTCTGACTAGGACTTTTCTCCCCTTGTAATAACCTTTGTATTTTCCGCATTCAGAACTAAGGACGTTTCCACCCGGATCCAATCCTGCAATTAAATCACGAACCGTTTAAAATGCATCAAAATTCGGTTACTTTAAATGGGCTACCCAAGTGAAGAAAGTGAATGATGAACTGATGTTAAATTGAGTTGGAACGTTTTAAACAGTACAAAAAATCAACATAATTGAATCAGTTGAATAGGTAAAAATAATTATTTTAAAGCCAGAAAATGACCCGTTATTTTGGTTACATAAAGTAATTTTACCTGACGTAATGTCTATTCTATCCACAAACAACGTTTCCGTGTCCTCAGGGCAACTTTTGAGCCATAAGGGATCCAGTTCTTGATCCTGACTCTGTACAACTATGGTGTACTTGTCACTATTGGATGGATCGGCAAACTGCACTCTCCAGCACATATCTAGGTCACTGTATTTGACAAAATGTACATGAATATTGTTACAAGTATTGCTTGGGTACAAAAACAACCTGAAAATAAAATAAGTACGTTTTTTATTCTAGCGTCTAAATAGGAACATAATAGTAACATTCCATCATGGAGGACCATTGGTCGCGATCAAATCATGAAATTCCTGTCAAATTGAAAAAACACAGAACAAATGCCGAAAAAAAAGAATTCCATGCTGTTTGTCGTTTGTCGTTACTCTCGGGCAAATCATAATTTAGACCAGCCGGAAGTAATTTCACTGTCTTTTTAACTTGGATCGCTTATCCATAATTTACATAAAACGTAACTTACTCAACGTAGTGACGGGGATAATTCGGCGAAGCGATTCCAACTGCTGAGGTGGTACTCAAAGATAGGTCGGTGCATGGTGTGCTTTCTGTAATTCAAAAATGAATAATATATGTACCTGGAATTTAATTAGTATTATTTGAAAACCTTTCAATTGAATCTAATTAAGATGGATGCATTTATAACTTTTATCCCTTGAAATAGATAACTTCAGTTCACATTACGTTATCTTTCACGCAAAGTAAAATTTGAATTTGCTGCAAATTAATTGTTGTGATTTCACTCTTATTCAATATGATTTCCATTGTTCAATAGAGAATGTTTTCAAATCCATTGATCATATTCATCTCGAGATGTTTGGAAATTATAAACTTCGAGTTCAACTGCATCAAGTGGTCATTTCAGACAAAGTAAATTTTGCTTTCATCACAATGTATACAAGTTTAAAATTCGCAAAAGAATTTTATGTCACGATTGGCTTTACAGTAATCAACCGATTTACATACGTGATATAGGTATTATTCGAACGTTGAACCGAAATCCAGGTGCTTGTCGGAGCGAATTAGTGACAAATGTGATGAGGATTTCCCTTTCGGTAAAGTACAGGTACCGCGATCTCTCATTTTCGCAGAATCGATGCAGCAGTTTGATATTCGTTGGATCTTTTGAGTCCCCTGAAAGACAAAGTAAAGTTCTTTTGGTTTTTTTCATTTGAGCACATTTCTATCAAATGTAACAAAGAGTAAAATTTTATGCTTTAACCATTTGAACAGTTTAGATCTTTTGTACATTTAAATATACATTCTCTTATCATTGCTATTGCACGCGGCACGCGGGTGATTATATGTAATATTAATATGCACAAGCAAAGCGAATAATTAATTTCTGACAATGAATTTCAAAAGCAAACTTGTTTAAAACACAAGCAATTATATTTTCTGTTAATAAACCAGAATATGTAATGGCATGCGAGTTAATCAAAACAGTACAATTTGAAACCGAAAACGACGAGTTCAGGATGTGGTATTATTTTCCTCATTAGGACGGCATGAATTTTCATTAGTTCAAATTTAAATCAGAGCAGGACAAATCTCCAATTTGGATCAATGAAATTTCATGCTATTCTATTGACACCAAATAAACAACATGCAAATCTCAATTCTTCATTAATTAAGTAAAGGCTTTAGCTGGTTCAAGCGAACAGAGTGTTAAGACCTTAACCCAAGTAATTTTAACAATAAATGTATGTTACTTTCAACATTCAGTTCGGTTTCTCTGTTGATGTTTGTATACCAACGATCTAAATGATACAGAAAACAAATATTCTGTAACAAGTGACTGCCTTATTAATCAGAGGAAACGTACAGGTAAAACAGTTACACTGAAAGCTTACACACTTGGTGGGCCTGACAGTACCTAGTTTTATTTCTCGTTCAGTATGTGTATGGAGTATCTCGTCCAATTCGGTTTCCTACCTTGGCGAGTATTTAATCCTTATTTGGTACAGGATTATGACTGTAAGCAAGCGATCACAACAAATATCCCAAGAAAGGTCGAGAAAACATAAAATAATAAAAAGGAATAAAAATACTGGAACACAACGTTTAAATTCTTTACTTACACGAGTGTATGTTTACTTTGTCCACACATTCGGTGTCCGTTTTAGAGGGATCATTCCCCAACTGTATGTCTTCTACATATATCTCAAACATGGTTCCAGAATCTGAGTTACGCAGCAGCCAACAATCAAACGTATCCCTAAAACAAATTTGCAAACATTTTATTTCCACCCTTGAAGGTAATGTTTTTAATCAAGCAAGTGTGTGTGTGTGTGTGTGTGTGTGTGTGTGTGTGTGTGTGTGTGTGTGTACCATAATTTTTAAACTGTTTGACTTAGAAACTTTCTTTTCAAGTTTGAGTCCCAGGTCATTGGATCAATGCAAGGTCACCGGAATACAATTGTCTAATTTTGACTGTTACCTGTCAATATCGTGTATGTTTAGTCTATCACGCTTTGCATTGATAGACTTCTGTGAACGGAAAGGTGGTTTTGCTATTGAGTCAAAACTGGGTATACAGACCCCTCCCCAGATGAGGTGGCATCAGGTCCTAATGCAGATGGACCCCCCCCCCAGATGAGGTGGCATCAGGTCCTAATGCAGGTGGACCCCCCCAAATTCAGAGATCATTCAGTGCAAAGTGCAGATGGATCCCCCCATATTCAGGGGTCATTCAGTGCAAAGGCAGATGGACACTTATTCTGCATGTAAATCATGCCACATTTTGCACTGTGTGCACTTGTATATCATGCCAAATATAACGATAAAAATAGTGTAATAGGTTTATGAGGAATGACTT
>JBCAUI010303076.1:0-15510 GCA_038406195.1 Haplosyllis anthogorgicola
AAAGATGGGGTCATTCTACGACAACACCAGAAAGCTAGGGGCTGGAGGAGATGCACCAGAGCCAACGACACACCTCTTGGTTATGGCCACTGACACAAAGACCTGTCCTGTGGCACCCATAGCCCCTCCTGCCTCCGCAAATGCAGCTGGCCACTTTAACTTGAACAGAGTAGTGAAAGAACTTGTAGATCGGATAACGCTTACCGCAGTTGGACAGATCCTGTCTGGGGCAGGACCCTTATTGTCTGGAAACACCACCACTCAATGGGGAGCTGCTCAGATAGTGGAGAAAATCAGATACAGCAGCCTGGGACCTTCTGCTCCACCCAGCTTGTCTGAATCCTGGGTTCACCCTAGCCAGGAGGAGTTAGATTATGATGAGACTGGACTCCCCAAACCAAGCCACGACCCAACTGCCGGTGCAGATGCCATATCTAACACCTCTAGTTTCATTGTGTTGGACCCCAGAGTCTCCTGGATTGGTCAGGAAAAGAGGTAACGAACAGGAGGCGACCGCACCAGCACAGAAGCACGCTGCAAGTGAGGAGCCATGAAGGAGGAATGAGTCTCCCTGCTACATGAGCCACTGCCATCAGAGTTTTATACTGATGGAACTGTTATTAGTAGTTTAAATGTTAAATATTCGAACTGAACTGTTAATTTCCTTGTATCGAACTGTTATTTAAGCATAACTGAATCAACATGTAATCGACATTTATAATTGCCATGTAATTATGTATCTTATCTAGAATTTGTTATGATGTTCGTATCGATGAATTGCTGTAGTTTGCCAGTTTCAACTGTTTAAATGTTTCACATATCATTCGTGTATCTTTGCTGTAATTCCACCACCCATTTTTGTGGAAAATACTGTTAATTAACTCATTATGTTTACTTGTCTTTTAGAATGGCAATAAAGCATGCCACATGGACGAGGTGGATGCCTGGGGGAGAGTGTCACGGTCTGTACTTCTTGGGAAGGGTCTTCGCTATGGCGAAACGTAAATTAGTTTCTGACAGTCGGCTGTCCCGTGGGTCGGTCCGATCCATGGGTTGGCAGTCAGTCGGCACTTTGAGTAATGAACGGGAAATCGGTATGGAGTCATTCCAACCCATCCCGTGCCTCGGCACGCATGCGCAGCCTCGATGACATCACGCTAGCATTCAATGGAATGCCGATGTCACTGTTCTTTGGGGTGATGTCATGCGGGCCAGCTAAATTAGGGTACTTAAGATGTTGCATAATGTCTTAAGGGTCACTTCTTTGGGTTTCGTGAGCTGATAAGAGCTTGGGAAACTACTAGTTAAGGCTTGGGGTTGGACCATGCACCCGACCCTCAGGTATCCGCTTCAGTGGGACATTTCCAAAGCTTAACTAACTAGTTGTCTTTATTTAGTGCAAGCGTCGGACCGACTCAGACTGTAGTCTGAGTCGCCTAAGTTAGTCTACTTTAGTTGCATGTTGCACCATGTCGGGGCCTCGTAAAACCCCAAAGAAAGCATCCTGTGGGCGGACCACTACCGTTCGGGTAAACCATTGGCATCCAGAGATAGCGTTGAGGTCATACCTCATCATGGGAAGTACACGTTGTCGGAGCGGGTCAGAGCCTGCCACATATGCACTGATATAAAATGGAAACTGACAAGAAATGCCCCCCCAACTACAAGGTCCTGGCCATGGCCAGGACCAAAATAATTTGAAGTTATATTTTCCTCTTTTTTTGCCACCAATGTCCAAATCTAATATGTTACATTATTCTTACTTATTTCTATTCACATTTTTATAATGGGTCAGATTTGTTAGCTATGTAATTTTTAATTTATCAAGTTGGGATTGCACAATTTAGATGGGAAGTGACATCATAATGCTGCTGACTGAGACAGTTGGGATTTTGCTATGTTTTTGGTTCGAAAGGGTGCAATGTTCTGATGACTAATCAAAAATTTTAATGAGGTTTGAACTTATGATGTCATACATCAGATTTTATAATAACTGTGTCAAGTTATAACTTGTTACAGTAGACAGTATATAATTGAAGATTTTCAGGTCTTTTTTACCATTTTAAATCAGAAAGTATGATGTGGTACATGATAATTAGGTGTATTCTCCATGGTTGCCAAGTAATAAGAATAGCTCAAATTGTAGTTTACTTTTGGAAAAAATCGAAAAATTGAAGTGAAAAAGAAAAAGGCACACTTGAACAAGGATTATAGTAACTAGAATTTAGAATTCAGAATATTAATAATGTGGAATTTGATTGGAACAAAATATTTGCTAATCACAGGATGTGACAAATCTTCAATTATATACAGATCCAGGTAAATTTAGAAGTTATTACTTTTTCTGGCTAAAAATGTGTAAATTGATAGCAGTTTGGGTCACACTTTTGTCGCTATTTCAAATGTTTGTGTTTTATAAAAATCTGTAGGTGGACCCAGTGTCTAGAATGAGCTTTTACAATGTAATCAGTGAAAGTTGAAATACAGATGTCCTTCCTAACAACTTTTGTTGCAACTCATTTACAAGTGATTTTTCACTATTTAAAATGGAATTGGTTGTGTTCCTTTTGTGTTAAATTTTAACCAAAAGTTTACAAAAGTGAGTTTTACAATTTGTTGGGTGTTTAAGTGTCAAAAAATGGAACACTGTAATAGGGGTTGCGGTTAGAGGTCACATATGTTAGATATAGAACTCGCGGTTTTTGAAATGTGGGTGAAAACAAAATGGCAGTTCAGAGTGTTTTTGTATGTTTTTGTATGTTTTATAGTTTTTGTGTGAGCCTAGTCTACACACTTATTTGTAGGAGATAAACTGACTGTGTGTGGAGTAAAGGGTTAAGTGTAAGAACAGGGAGAAAGCATAGATAGGCAAATGATGAATTGCTGTTTCTTACAACTAGATGCTGTTGACCCATCTGTGCAGCACAACTTACACTTCCAAGGACCAGGTTCACCTGCCCCAGGTAACACCTGTAGTTCCCTTGCCAGGGGGCGCATGCAACTTGTACAGGTGTTTAGCGTCTAGAGCTTATCCTCAAACCCATGATAGACAAACTAGTCATCTTCAGTTACTCTTTATTGCTCCATAACGAAAAGGTATAGCAACTGCCACATACCCCAACTGTCACTGGGTGTCTCTGTTCCAAAAGTATTTATAGGGGTCCTTAGGACTACCCCTCATCCAGCTTTGTGCTGCTTCCAATAGTTTCACAGAGATGTGGGCTGCTATGACAGCTATCATGTAGTCTGGCCACACTAGCACTCTTTCTACAGAAGCTTATTGGTTCCTCTCTGTGCTAATGTATTCAGAGACATGATCTCAGTGCTGTTGACAGCAGGGTGAGATATGTGACAATTGTAGTTACAGTGTCAACAGGATACACAAGTGGTATCAGTAGTATTGAATGAACTAGCTAAGTGATCACTGCAGTACTAGTGCCAAGTTAACCAGTGTTTTATATATAACACTGAGAGACATGGGACTGTTAACTATTGTATTGAAGGATATAATAGGGCTTATGTCACAGGAGTAGGTGCATCTGGCTTAGGGCAAATAGGCTGTCACACTCCTCCAAGCGTTAAGTGAAAAAATAGAATATTTTTTCACTAAAACAATTTTAATCAGATACCAGTTGTGTATTCAGGAACAATAAATGAGAGAAATATATATATACGAAACAAATTGTTTTTGTTAAAATATATGCATAACTACTTTAATATGATATTATGATAAAAGTTAAACTGGCAAGTTGCTCTTGTTTAACTACAAAATAATATTGGCATATAAAAATATAATGAGTATAACAAGAAATAAAACAATAAGGCACTTTGTTTGCTATAGTAGTACATATTATGTATAAAAATATAATTCAATTGATATGCATTTCATGAATTGAGTTGGCAAAATGCTCCTGCTCAAGGTCGTTATTTACATTTATACAAACAAATTAAGTTGGCTAGATGCTCCTGGTTAAATTCATTATACATTTACAAGTATAGTCATTACAGTTCCTGTAAATAAATTCAGATGAAGTCTAAGTCTTACAGTTCACACAGAACAATGTTCCTTCTTCATAGTGTCTCTCACTCTTCTTGGTCCACAGGGGACCTGGGTAGTCTAGGACAGCAAAGGTGCACTATTGGATAGTCCATATCCATAGAGTCAAGTAAATCAATGACTCCATCTATGATTTGTTCATTAGGATCTTCCAGAATGTCTATGGTGATGGTACAGGATGCTTTTTCTGGTGTTAAATGGCTGTCCAGTTCTAGTCTTATTTTATATGGATGTGGCTGAAGAATGGCTCCTTTGAAGGCACATAGGTGTGCTGTTGCTATGCGGTATGCATGGGAAAGCAGGAATTGAAGAAAAGGTTCTGGTCCTGCTGCCAGAAAGTATTCACATATGGGTTCATATATGGATTAGCCATAATTTGATGTCTTTATGTACACACTTAGTTACAGCTGGGTTGCACCTCAAGCAATAAGACACAAATTATATAACACTTGGTACAATTCCATAAGAGCTTGAGCATTGTTTGTTATCCTGATTGAATATATGGTATTTTCTCCTGTAAGTGTTTCTTGAATGATCATAATGTCAACATGTAAGGGGTAAGTGTAAGTGTTAATATAAGTTCTGGTTCTGTGGTACAGTAGTGTCAGGTGGGCTTCTTGTTCAAAATAATCCACAAAGGCATTGAATGTAGCCAGAGGTAATGGCTTATGAGTCTTTGCTCTGGTGGTAGGAGGTTGCTTTCTTAGCAAGAAACCCCCCATTGGATCTGGTTTTCAGGAGTCCTTTTTCTTCTAATTCAGTGGCTGCTTGCTGTAAATATTGCAGTGGGATTGCAGTGGATGCAATAGTGTCTTTTGCCTTTGTCCCTTTTGTGGTATCACTAGGCAGATGTGGGATGGTGCAGGTTTGAGTGCATGACCAGTTGGTAAATGATAGCAGTAGCCATAGAAGGAGGGTGACTCCATGGTTGGGTTGGTGCTTCTGCTGGAGCAGTGAGTGTAGTTGGAGTGCCTGATGTACTTGGCTTAGAATATCCCACAGGCAAGACAGAGTTTGCAACTCTAGTAGCATTAGGAGCAAAGTTTAACAAAGTATGTTTTATGAATAACCAAGCAAGACCAATTACCATAGCTAATATTATGGTGCCATAAATTGTCTGAAAGGCTAGAATGGCTTTAGGAGGCATGGTTAAAGGATAATTCTCATCTATTAATTGTAATTCCTTTTGAAATTCTCCCATTGGGAGAGGATCTAAATGTAGTGTTTTAGATCTCAAAGCTTCTATCTCTTCTTGTGTTAAAACTGCATAGGAAAAAGTATACCAAACTAGATATTTGGATAAATGTTCATACTTGAAGTTGTAGTCCAAAAAGAATTGTGATCAAGTTAGGGATTGCAAGGTTGCTGTTAGTTCTGATTTAGCAGGGATGTAAATGTTAGGAGAAAAGGCTTCGCATCCATTACCAACATCGATGATGGTTAGTGGGGGGCTGATGGTAATAACAGTACTTTGCATGACACATCTGATTTGTAGCTTTTCAGTGGCCAAAGAGCTTACAGCCCATAAGTATCCATCTAGACTGTGTGCCAAGTTAGTGGCTTTAGCAGCAGTGTTAACTACACAGTCTCTCTTTATTCTCTCTACATCATTGATGAATAAGGCATAAATACACCAATTTATTTTATCAACTGGATACATAGCCTGATCAAACATGCATAAGTGTCCTTGGGTAACCATGCAAAGCTTTACATCTGTTTCATCTGGCAAGGCTACATACATGCCATGCATTAATGTAGCCAAGTATTTTCCTTCTAATTTAAGCATTGCATGCAATCCTAAAGAGGGATGGACCATTGTAATCTTAATGATATTGTAATAGGCCCAGATATTTGTCAAAGGATCCTCACTAAGCATTAGTCTAGCATTCGATTTAATGTCATTCTCTACTTGTTCCAGTACAAGTCTAAGCATATCCAGAAGCATGATCAAGGGGTCCAACTGTTGTGAGGCTAAGACTCTCATATATTCATATATATGAGTATATAATAATATTCATATATATGAGTATATAAGAGTCTACATCTTCTTTGAGTGCAAACATAGCCAAATGTAATCTATTTAATCTTAACTGTATGTGATTTAAGAGGTCCATTTCAAATTTCATAAAAGAAATACCAATCATTATATCCTGGATGGTCTTGTTCAGAATGAACAGCTTTGTATCTAATTCATATAGCATGTCCTCATGTCTGTTTACTTTCCCCATGGTCAAATTCAAATATTTAGCTAATGTCTTGATTTGCTCATCTTGTAACACATTTTGATCCTGCAAGATTCTAAGATTTTTCTTGATCTTTACTATACTTCTTGCATTAGAGTAGACACCCCATCCTAGCACCCCCATCATAAGACCAAATCTTTTCATGCATTTCATTTGCCAATGCATTTTGGGATTCATGTCTTGCATTGCAGCTAACAGCTTATCAAAAGATTCCTCTTCTTCAGGTGTCAATTGATGCTGGGATGGATAATAGTTACCTTCTTTACTGAACCAAGTACTACACTTTTGTCTATCAGAGTTATCATTGTCTGTATCTTGGGTGGCAGGGTGGTAGTTCATGTGATCAATGGCATTTAAGAACTTCATCTGTGGTTCATTGAAAACCCTAGTAAGATAATCAAGTTCTTTCTTTACTCTATCTATCTTAACTACATTGGTACACCTGTAGGGTGTAGCTTGACAATGAGGTCCTGCAAAGTACTGCTCAAAGACCAAATCATTGTATAAAGGAGACACTTCTACATTGCCAATAGGCAGTATATAGCTTAGATATTCTTCATTACTAATATTTTTCTTGAATTTCTGTAGATAATCTTGAATGTTACCAAAACCTTGTATGAATGGAGCAAAATCCACAAATGTAGTGACCTTATAAGAAGACCTAGTCAAATGAATTTTGGGTTGAGGTTCAAAAATTACTGGGTTCATCCAATCATTTTTATTGATCGAGGGAGACTGACATTTTAGTGCCTGTAGAAGTAGGCATCTCATAAAGAGAGGGTTGTTGAGCTAGTCCACTAACAAGTAAAGTGGTGATGATGCAGAGTAAGGGTAGTGCCATCATTACACATCTACAATAAAAATATTTAAACTACTGTTAGGGTAAAGCCATAATACAAATTCGAGATATTCTTTTCTTTTCTAAAGGGATAGAGGCAGCATTTATTGGGCTTTATATAGTAGTTTGTGATGGCAGTGTGACAGCACTGATGGTTTAAATATACTAGGCTATTGAAAGATGGCTTTTACTATGTATTCTAATTGATTTTGTGATGGCAGTGTGATGGCACAGACAAGATTAAGAAAGAACACTCAGATTGCTTTTCCTTTAATCACCTTTGGGAGGATTTGGGGTGGTCCTGAAAAGTATGGTTGTTGTTGTGGGACTTGGTGTGGGGTTTTACTTCTTTTGGCCAGATCCTCCCTTCCTTTTACTGCTATGCTTGGTTTCATAAACAAAGTCTCTGGACACCTGGAACTCTTGCATGATGTCTTTATCTTTTTCACCTTGTGATAGTGCTTCTTGGACCAGTAGATGGAGTAAATGAGTTTATCTTTTGTTGGCAATGACCTTCTTTAAGCTCTCTGGAAGGTGAAGATTTACTGATGGAAGGGGTAATTCTTTGAGCAGTTTGGGGATTTCTATAGGTTGCAAGGATTGCATCTCTGTTCTGATTTTCTTATATCCTTCTGCAGCTTCTTTCAATCCCTTCTGAACCTGCCACAAGCCATGTTCAATCTTTGTCACAACCACTTCAGTCAGTTGATTGTCTTCATAGTCTTCTGCCTCATCAGAGTCTGTCTAAGTAGCTGGGGATTCATCATCACTCAGGTACTCTCTATCTGGGTCATCCATTTCATATTCGCTGTATGAGTCAAGGTTGTCAGGATCTTGTTTGACATAATCAAGAAACTTATGTTCTGGAATGTAAGGTGCCTCTGGGATGAAGTCTTGCTCATAGGTAAGGTCCATTCTTTCATGTTCCTCATTGAGTTCAGTTTTTATGAATATTGGTTCAATGTGCTTCATCTGTTCTCCATCTTTGGTTGTGATAATTTCAGTCTTCACCATCTTGGGGTCATTCATTAAACTGAAACCACTCGTTGAATAAATGTCTTTCAGTGTTGGAAAAGTTATTAATAAATTCTTTGGCTATCTCTTCATCTGTAACATTTTCCACATATGTCACTTCCCCTGTTTCTGTAACAGCATGTAGTACAGGAACATCAGTGAGATCAGGTAGTTCTAGTTGTTTCAAAGTAAATTCTGTGATATTCATGGTTGGTAAGTATAGGGTGAATGATTGCTATGTTGACTGAATGAAGGTGAGGTGTGAGTCTAAGTTGTGTGAGGCCAGCAGTGCTTCTTTTATAGGCTCTCTGGTCACCAGATGGCTGCCTGTAGTTAATGCATCCAATCTGCAGCAGAGAAACAAAACCAGCTTGTAATTCCTAATTGGCTAACCAATAAATGGCACTGTGACAGCACAAATAAAGTTAGTTTTAGGTGAATTTTACTTAATTTACATTAGGATAGAGTAAAGATGGCATTTTACATATAACTGAATAAAATAGAGATGGCACAGCAACAGCACTGATAGAAGTATTTTGGTCATTAGTTTTACTTAAGAGTATTGGACAGATAGCTTTTTTGAAAATATTTCTCTTTGGGAGGCTGTGATGGCCCTGAAAAGGACTGGTGTGTGTGTTGGAGGCTGGTGGTGGTTACTTGTAGTGTTGGTCATCTCTTCAGATATGGTGGGCTAGGATGATGTCCTTGGGCACGATGGTAACTCGCTTGGCATGGATGGCACACAAATTGGGGTCCTCAAAAAGACCCACGAGGTAAGCTTTGGAAGCTCGCTGAAGGACTTGGATTGCAGCTGACTGGAATCACCAAGGTTCCCCTTTGTTTTGGTCTTTATAGTCCTGGGATATTTCACGTATCAAATGTTGGAAAGGGAGTTTTCTGATTAGGAGTTGGGTGTTCATTTGGTATTGTCTAATTTGTGCCAAAGCAAGGATACTGGGTCTCCATTTTCCTTTACCAGGGGCTTTGGGATTGTAATTTAGAGTTTTTGTTTCACTTTTTGTTTGTGTGATCAACCACTGGGGGAGGATGATTGCCAGGATCAGGGAGCTGCTTGCCTCTGCCTGCTCATTGGACTTGCTTGCCTTTGCCTGCTGCTGGTTTGCTTCCTAGGGTGCTCTTGTCTACCAGTTTACCAGAGTTGTCTTTGACAAATTGTCTTGGACTTTTGCCACCCACCATTGCTCTTGTAACTTGACCACTAGGAGTTGCACCACCAGTTGATGTTGAAGCTTCTTCACCTTCATCCCTTTCTTCAATTCTTTTGGATGTTACTGTCTGGGCCTCAGGGGATTCAAAGTCAGACCAGCTCACTTGCTTTTGTTGACTTTTCTTGGATGAAAGCTCTTTCTAGGCTTCTTTGCTGCCTTCTTCTGTTTATCTTCTTATTCCTCCTCAGGAGATCTTTTCTTAGGAGCCATCACTAGGTAACCTTGTCTGGTATTGTATTTGCATGCAGTGCATTTAGTACAGGCCATAACAGTCAAATGAAGCTGAGTGTGCTTTCCTGCTCCTATTTATACCAGACAGGCTGGCTTGGAGACACCATCTGGGAACCCAATCATAAGAAAGTAGAACTAAACCAGCTTGTAATAGCTAATTAGCTGACCAATGAGGTGATTTTGGTGGGAAGATCTATTATTGGTGTCAAGTTGTGGGTGCTGGCCACAAGTAGCCAATCAAACAGCAGTGAGACAGCATCCACTTTTTAGGGTTGTAGCCTGGATAAATTATTATAATACAGAATTTTATACATATTGCAATGTGTTCTGCAATGGCAGACTGACAACATTGATATACTAATTTTTATATGTTTTACAGTAACAAATTGGAGTTTTGACACTTTGCACCACTGTACAGGTAGTATCAAGCTTGGCTTCAGTATTACTATATAAGTTAACATACATCCAGTTTACCGTTACTGTTTTTCCTATTTCTGTTGTGTTCAGTTTGGTTGTAAGATTCCAGTTTAAATCTGGTACATTTCTGGGGTTTAGCCATTGTTTACTCAGTCTACCAAAACTTTCGTAATCTGGTGTCTGGGCTATATAGCTTTCTGCTGGCAAGATGTATTTCACATTACTGATATGTTCCATTTTAGTTTTACCACCTTGGGTAGGTCTCACTTCAACTTGGTTGCCTTTTATACAGACAACACGATAATCTCCTATGTATTTTGGATTCATGGGGCCTGCAGTATGGTTCTTTATCAATACTGTGTCACCTTCAGACAGTTTAGTTGGTAAATGTTTTATTTCGGGGTCTCTCCTGGACCTAGCTTTCCTCAAATTCATTGCTACAATTTGGAACATATTCTTTAAAGCTTCTAATGATATTAAGTTAGCTTCATTGCCCAAATACCTAAGTCTAAGTGCCAACAAGGTGTTTAATGGCAAGACAGAGTCTCTTCCAAACATCATGAAAAAGGGGCTCTCTCTGGAGTGTTTGCTGGGCATGAAATGATATGCTGCACAAGCTGAGGGTGTGACTTCATCCCATTTGAGTTTATCACACATGTTTAGCCATACAGGCTTTTAAGAAATTATGAAAGCCTTCTATTCTTCCATTTGATAATGGTCTGTATGGTGCTGTATATAACTTGTGGGTCAAACCCAGTTCTTTAGCTACTTGCTCAAATAGATTATTCTTAAATTCAGTACCATTATCAGTCAGAATTTTAAGAGATCCTCCAAACATACAATAAACTTTGTCTACATTACTGTATTACTTGACTTGCTGTCTTGGTTTTCAATGGTACACAGAAAACATAGCCTGTGAGCATGAAAATCATGGTCAAGGTGAATTTATTGCCTTTCTTAGAAGGAGGATGGAATTCTCCTATCAAGTCCATTGATATGAACTCCATGGGAAAAGTTGCTGTATCAAAATGTAAGGTGGCATATCTAACTACATGCCTATTGTGTTTTTGACATACATTACAATTCGTAACATGTCTCTTTACTGAGTTTTTCATTCCTTTCCATGAGTACAATCATTTTGAATATGTTCTTCTCATACCATTATGTTCTAATTTGTCATGTGCTTGTATTAATGCATATCCTATTAAGGATCTAGGCAGCATTAAAACCTCATAGATCTTATCTTTGTCATAAGTCTCTCTATGGAGAAGTTCATTCTTGATGAAGTAAGGACCTCTCTTCTTTAACTTTTTGTTTTTCAATTGTTTCAGTATCTTACTACATAAGGGATTTTCTACTTGTAAGTCTCTCAAGTTTTCTAATTTTACTATTTCAGTTTGATCTTCCTTGGTGTCAAAGAAATCTTCATCCTCACTATCAGCAATATCATAAATCTGAATAGGTGGTAACACATTAAAGGTGTTATAGCCAAACTCATAACCATAAGTCTCTTCTTCCTGTTGTATACTTGGATCTATTTTAATCAGTCTACTAAGTGTGTCTGCCAAGGTATTTTTAATACCTTTAATATACTCAAAAGTAATTCTAAAAGGGGAAATTTCTATGGCCCAATTATTCACTTTAGAATTTAATGTGTTCTTCTCCAGAAATTTCCTAAGGGGTAAATGATCACTTTGTAAGGTTACATCGGCATCTTCAAGGTAATAGGCTAATTTTTTGACTGACATGTAAATAGCATAGGTTTCTTTGGTCAAGCAGGCCCAATTAATTTGGCTTCCCTTAAAGAGGCCACTCATGTAAGTGATGGGATGTAGTATTTTTGTTTCTTTACCTTCTATGATGTGTGTTCATTCTTGAGTTAACACACATGTCCATGCATATTTGCTAGCATCAGTAAACAATACATAAGGTTGATTTAGATCAGGATATTGTAATATTGGATCCTCCAATAATTTTTCTTTTAATAACTCGAATGATTGCTGACATACTATATTCCATTCAAATTCTGTGTCTTTTCTAGTTAGGGCATTCAATGGCTTGGCCAAATCTGCAAATCATGGTACAAATTTCCAATACTACCCAATCAAACCTAAAAACTGTTTCACTTCTCTGGCTGTTGTAGGAGGGGGCATCAATCTGATGCTTTTTAATTTCTCTTTCACAGGTGTGATTCCTGAGCCTGAGACTATGTGTCCTAAATATTGGATGTGTTGTTTCAGGAAGTTATATTTTTCCATTTTTAATTTCATATCTGTTTCTCTTAACCTCTGAAAGATCATCTCTAAATGTTTCAAATGTGTTTCTGGATCAGGACTGAAGATCAAAATGTCATCCAGATATCCAAAAGCAAAGTCAAAAGGGGCTAAAATCTCATTGATTAGTCTCTGAAAGTAGGCCAGAGCCTGAGTCAAACCAAAAGGGCAACATTTGAATTCCAATTTTCCTAATGATGAAGTAAAGGCTGATTTTGGCCTTGATTTCTTGGTTAGAGCCATATGATGGTATCCACTTCTCATATCCAGGGTGGAATAAATAGCTGAGTCTTGTAACCTAGCATATATTTTGTCTATTTTTGGTAATGGCACTAGACTCAGGACACCCACCTGGCTTTTGAGTGAGCTTTCTTTACAGGTGGTAATCAACTGTTTAAAGCTTTATAATCAACACATAATCTTCTTTTAGGTGGCTCTCCTGGAGCACTTCTTTTTGGCACTATTACAATGGGACTTGCCCATGGAGAAACACTCCTTACTATTACCCCCACTTTTTCTAGGATGTTTAATTCTTTTCTGACCCAATCAGCATGTTTTAGGGGTAGGGTGTATGGTCTTTGACAAATAGGAGGACTATCTCCTGTATCTATTTCCATTTCTAATAGAGGTGTTTTCCCTATATCTTCTGAACTACTTGAAAACACATCACCATACTTCTCACACAATTCTTCAAAAGCCTGTTTATGCTTCTCTTCGATAACTGCATCTTTAAGCTCAGCTTTTCTATGTACTTCAATGTCAGCAGGAGAGGTTATAAAACCATGAGGAGCATCCTCAGTTTCTTTGGTTTCTATTTCATTAGTTTCCTCCCCAAATACAATTCCTTCTGTCAATACACCCTCAGTGACTAATTCACTAACATCTATGGCAGAGGGTTCTAAGAAACCCACAACTGTTCCTTTATCTAATGTTATATTCTCCATTGATAAATTTATGACTACAAAGGGAATGATATCCACTTCTTTTGCTTCTACCCAATGTAAGGTGGGTATGATAGCCAAATTGGGGTGGTCACTGTGTAATACAAAGTTTTCTTTAACATCATACAAATGTCCTACATCTTCTTTTCTTATTTTTCCTTCTACATTTAAGACAGCTAAACTTCTATGAGGTATACTTACTCTAGAGGGCAACAACAATACGGGTTGTTTTTCTAACTCTACAGTGCACACAACTTCTCTTTGTCTAATACACATTGGCCTATTTCTGAATAATATATGCCCATACTATGTTTTCTCAGAAAGTCTTCTCCCAAAATAAGTGGTCTCATCAAATGTCTACATACTATAAAATCATACTTAAAAGTATGACTTCCTAATGTGAAATGACATGAAATGATACCTAATGGTGTTAAACCACTTCCAGTAGTGGACATAAATCCAACTGTTTATAGTAACTTTCACTAATACAAGATCTTGTTGCTCCTGTGTCCACTAAAGCTTGACAAGAAAATTGACAAATAGTTGTTGGAAACATTGTACCTCTACTAGATCCTATGATTACTTTGTTTATGCAGCCTTTTAGATGTATTTCATTACAAAAAGAACAATATTTACCTTTCTCACAATCATAATAGTTTTCTTATGGCTGGTACCCTTTGGATAATGCTTTTAAGGAAGTAGGTAGTCAGGCTTCACCTTCATACCTACCTCTCCACATCCCCAACAGGTATTTGATCGAGCTCTAACATCTTTTACCTCATTGATGGTTTCTGTTTCCACATTCATTACTGCTGGATTTTGTGTCAGATGAATTCCTACTGCTAGTTTGAAACTTGCTTCTGAGATAATGGCCTTAGCCATTGCCTCTTCCAGGTTGTGAGGAAGATGTTTTCCCCATACTATCTTGTCAGATATAGCCGTATTCTGTATGCTTCCTATGAATTTCATCCATCTAGAGGGGTCAGCATTCTGATTGGCATTCATACCTGTTACCATTTTGTGACATTGGCTATATCAATATGCATAAATTATCAGTGATTTATCATGTCTCTGGTGCATGTTGTCCAACTCCATACTAGCATGAGCAGGCAATGATAGAATGGAAAACTGTTGTGTCAGTCTTTGTTTAACAGTTGACCAGGGCTTATCTGGGACAGCTATTATAGTGTTGGTCACTTTACCAGCACTCTTCCCTAAAGCTTCTATACAGCAGTCTCTTCCACTATAATAGCAGGCTGCATCCAAGGCATCTATCCAAGTAAATTTATCTTTATCTGTCCCATCAAAGATAGGTATGCTGTCAAAGAGGGAATTGAAACTACTCTGATATGTGTCATTTGTTGTAATAAGGTCATTTCTTGTCATCTTTCTTCTCTTTGGCCCTCCAAGGTTCTATTCAAGGCTTCAGTAGTGCTCTGGTGTTGTCCTATATTAACATCTACCTGTTGAAAAGAATTCTCCAGGCCTGTGGTATCTATAACAATGTTCATAGAACCAGAAGGCACTCCTCCATTTCCTCCGGCATATCCCGGTGGTCCAGGTGGACCTGGTGGGCCTTGAGGGCCATGGGGTCCCATTGGTCTGGGTCTACCTCTCTGTCCATCTCATCTGGCAGGGCTGGGGGATCCAGGCAGACCTCCTCTGCCACCTTCTCCTCCAGGTCCAGGAGGGCCTGGGGGCCCTGGGGGCCCTTGGGGGCTGGGTGGTCCTTGATCTCCTGGAGGATCATGGGATCCAGGCAGTCCTCCTCCTCCTGGGGGGCCTTGGGGTCCAGGTGGACCTCACCTTCCTGGTATCCCTTCCTCTCCTGGGGGACCCTCTTCACCTCTAGGTCCTGGGGGTCCTCTATGTCCTCACAGTCCACAGGGGTCAACATCTTGGGGTGGACCTCGATACTGTGAGTCACTTTGTCATTCTCCTCCTTCTAAGCTAGGTATAGAAGAAGACCCCAATCTGGAGTGTGCTAAATGTCTGTCACTGCTCTGATTATGAGGGGTTATAGGTCAGCCAAGGTAATCTATCCTTAATCTCTCTCTCAGTTCTTGTTCCCCTTCATCATTAGGTTGTACTTGATACACAGTTCTTTCTATTTGGGGAAGCGGTCCTTCTTGGGTTCTCAGTACTCCTCTTGGGCTTGCAACTCTTTCTTGATCTTCTACTTCAGATGACCAATCAGTGTAATATCATTCTTCATCACCATGTGTTGTTATATTTGGTTGGTCTTGCCTTCCTCTGTCTCTTCTAAA
>JBCAUI010303187.1:0-15509 GCA_038406195.1 Haplosyllis anthogorgicola
TCACAGATCAGTGCTCACAATGGAACAATAAAGATCCAATATGTTCATGATGTAAACACTGTACCATGCTAAAATGAGAGCATGTATTGCATTGTTTCATGCCCCAGTTCAAACCTCACACCTAATCAATTGTAATAATGACCAGGTCATGCAATCATTTCCAGTGCTGTGTTTATATTTTTTCTTAGTGCATTGAGGTCTATTATTATTAACAGCAGGAGTCAGCATCTCCTAAGGAGGTATTCGTAAATAGAAGGCAGTATCAATATGAACCTGTGTTTGGATCTGTATATTAATATTTTGCAGAAGAATTTAGGTTATTTTCTGGAAAATACTTTGAAATATTCTTACCTGCTTGTAGTTAGTTATGCAAGATGTCAATGAGATAAGTTCCTTGTGGAAAATGACGATGTATGCCAGTGAAAAACTATGTCCTATGTTCTCTCATTCATTTCTGTAGATAATTAGCACAATTTTTGAAAGACTTTTGCGGACCAAATTCCATTTTTATGTGGCCACTGTTATTTGTAGACATGCTGCCCGTCTCGGTGGCGGAGGACCTGAAGCACGGAAAGACGGTGGAGGCCGAGCAGTTCAGCAGCTGCACCATCTTCTTCTCCGACATCGTCGGCTTCACCACCCTGTCCGGCGACTCCGTGCCCATTGAGGTAACATTACAATACTTCCCTGGGTTGTTTCTTTTATAAATTCAGAGGAGGAGTTGCCCAATAATTGCTCAGTAAGGCTTACCGAATAAGTCTATTTAGATTGCATCAGAAGGGAACGAAGTGTAGCTTGTATTTATTTTACGTCAGGTGCTGCCACAATTGTGGGGCGGCAGAAAATCCCTATGTTTTACCATTGCACTTCAGCACAGTCAGTACACGGAATTTGTGTCAGTTTGGTAACAATGGCGCATCAAAAGCACAGCGTGAAATTCTTATGTCCTCTCTTTTGTTCTGGACGTTTCGAAACTGATACAAATTCCGTGTCCTGTATGACAAAGTTTTAGCTATAAAATCGCGCTTCGTCAGTTGCACTTTGTACGCTACTGCGTTAAGTTTAGGACCTTTAGTGGAGTAGCCTTTTAGACTACGACATTGCACAGGCCTCACCCACAGCATGCAGCATATACAAGTATTAGCCAGGCTCTGCCTGCTGCTCCTAACTTAGGTTCCAGCTTTCAGAGATTACAAAAGTATTTCTTATTTGCAGTGTAATCAGATTTCTCTGATTTCTGAGTGTTCCGCGTAACAGTTGAAGGAATAATTCCAGCGCCCATAGAAACGTCTTCAGTTTTGGTTCCAGTCTGTTCAATTTAGCAAAAAATTGACGTGAAATTTTATCCGTCCATATCCCCAGCTGAACATGTTCAAATTGCATTGAATTGAAGTAGATCAAGATTAGACAGACGAGTTACTAGTATTTTTGCATTCGTATTGGTAATGTAATAATTCTGTCAGATTAGGCAGGCAAATTTATATTTTTGTAAACCGCCATCTCTTTCAAGTTACCTCTTGTCTCAAATGCAGTACCAACTTTTCCAGGCTCATTCCTGTCTCACTTTTATATCACAACATAATTTACAACACATTTTTGAAATAATATTAACTGGAATTACAGGAAGCGAAGCGTCGATAGACTTCTGTGGACGGCAAGGTGGTTTTGCTATTGAGTCAAAACTGCGCGTACAGACCCCCCTCAAACCCAGTGTAGTCTACCGCCCATGCGTGATAGACTATTTACCCGGCTTTCCCGGGTAATTTCTCTAGTTAATTTCTTTCCTTCAAAAGAAAATTACTCTGGAAGCATTTGGGAACAAAGACATTTTCCTACTTTCAAGTTTGCTAGCTGAAATGGATCGAAGTTATTTCAAACGTTGTACAAATTAACAAGTCTGTGCTGCCTTTTTAATTCGCTCTTTTATCTATCTTCCTTCACAGCTGAGACATGCTTCAAAAGAACAGAACATAATGAAACTTTGACTTTATACACAGTGAAAAAAATTGAGAAACAAGAAATTAATGCATCAGTCGTTCTATACTGGTTAATTTGATATCCTTGTGATCTTTTTGAAATTTTGCTTTAAAGTTTCACTGACTTGAATGGTCCTGAACAGATTTAAGACGACTTACTGAGTAAAACATAACATTCAGGACTGATCAAAAGTGCTTCTTCAGGGTGTATGATGTCAATGTCGTAATGACGCAGCAGCCTTAAGCAAGTCTCATTGACACAATGTTAAACTTTTGCACCAATTTGTGTTAAAGTAAATGTAATTATTTCTGAAAATAAGGACGAGAATACATACAAAATTATTTATTTTATGTCTTCTTGTCTCCATTTTATAGAAATAAGGAGAGATATAAGGGATTTACATAAGGATCTATAAGTTCCCATTTGCAGCAATAAAAATAAGATGACATTTTTGCCATTTTTAACGTTTTAACGTCATTAAGGATTTATGTAAGGCTCTTCCGTCATTACGAGATTTACATCCTACAACCTGTTCTTGTGCATCGTATTTTATTATGATGTCACACATGAAAGGATCAGGGGCGTGATACGAAAATATAATAATTAAATTCTTTACAGAAAAGAAGAAAAGAAAATAACACAAGTTAATACTGACTAGAAGTAGTCAGTGTTAAATTGTGTAATTGTCTTTGCTCTTTTCTGAAGAGTAGTTTCATTATTGAATGGAAATATATGCATACCAACAATCTTTAACTCCTTTAGATCCGAATGTACACAAGGGATTTTCTAACCTTGCTCATATTTTCACGATTAAGCCTGATTAAAAAAATGGCAATGGGAAGTGTTACTTTTCGTATCACACCCCTGTTAACTGTCTTTTAACTTTGTGAACCGTACCTGAAGCATCCCTTGGTTTTTCCGCATCCGTCCAGATCTATCGGAGTGAAGCCCTTTGAGTATTCCTTCTGGGAGACAACATTATTCCACGACTTGTCGTCATTCTCGTAAATAGTGGCTCTGTGTGTGAAAACAGGTGTGTTGTAGAATTAAGTCTTGTCTTTTGAAAAGTATGCAATGTGTTACCAATCAGTAACAAAATTTAGTGTGAAGGGAATATTTTGGATTTTTAAAAGTGCACACTACGTATGTGATACAATTTTAACTGAAAAATTGTCATGTATGAGAAGAGCTACCTGAGATTCTCTATTTTATCCCTGCACTTCTATTTGAGAATTGCCTATTATCAAATGGAAACTTTGGCTCCAAATTGAAGACCATGGGCCTATTTTTGAGAAGATGGTCTTCAAAATTCGACAAGGAAAATGTAGAACTACACCTGAATATCACTCTCGAATATCAATCAGGCTCCACATCGAACACACCATCTTCACTTGCATGTGAGTTATAAGAAAGATCATAGTCATGCAGTCGTCTGACTGATGGAAAATAAATGGGTTCAGATCAAGCTGTACAGAGAAATGAAATGGGATGGGCAGAATGATTGAAAAATAGAAAATTTAGCTCATGGTCTTATTATTGAGTCAATGTCTCATTAGACGGTGGGCCTTTATTTAGATTGGCTTAAATTTAAGAATCTCCGATACTTTTTGTGAAGTAGCAGAGAAAATAGAACATGTTGTGCTCACACAAATTTAACCGGTCCTACATCCACGGCCGGAGCCTTCCACTGATACGTCACTTCAGTCGTCGGCTGTTCCGTCCAGTCGGTTAACGTGCTGTTCGCCACACCTGTAAACAATCACATGTTAACTCTTTATACCCGTCAAGTGAGACACACAGAGGTAACGAATTCAGAAAGGTAGCCACGAAGGTCATGTTTATTACATGCCTCAGCAAAAAAAGCTGCAAGTCTGTGCATGTGGCTATTTATTAAACGCGGCACATACATGTAATTTTTACTCAGGGTCTTTAAGGACTTTATCCAATGTATTGGAGGACCCACCTGGACCTTTCCGTACAGTGTACGTATTGCCCCATGTGTTTGAGAACTTACCTGTGCAGGTGTACGTGTGTTAGATAACTTACCTGTGCAGGTGCACATTTTGTCCCATGTATTTGAGAACTTACCTGCACAGGTGTACGTTTTACTCCGCGTGCTGGGGGTGAAGGCACCCACCAGGTCCTCCGTCTCGTTCCTCCGCGCCTCCAGGATAACTCCGCGCATCGGCACAGACCCCTCCACGCGCACTGTAAGTACACGGACAAGTGGGACGGTTAGTCGAATATTGCGAATAACGTATCGAAATTCCGAAATAGCATAAAAATGCAAAATATACATTGGATTTATGGCCCGTCAGGTGCTGCACCCTTAAAATTGACGGACGTTTGAGAAACTAATGTCCATTTGCTTACTGTTGAAGTCCAACTCATTATCACGATATTATACCTGGTGGGCATGATGATTGTATTCATGCATGAAAAATTTGCAACCAAATTTTGCATGCTGATAATGTAGAGAACTGCGTCAGCCTGCATCGGTTTTGGACATTTGTACTCCCTCTCGGAAACTAATAAAACCACGTATTTGACCACATCACCAACCACATTATCTGACGCTAAATCTCCCCCCAAGTACCACTGGTTCTTCATCAATTAGTATGCTTTAATTGTTCTTAGAAATTCATTGTGGTACAAATAATACGTTATGAATACAGTTATTATGCCATCACGAGGTGAAAAATTGTGATGACTGTAAAAAGACTAGAACGATAGTTCTTAGACTTGGTATATAGTTTATTAACAAAATTACATGCAGTCTCATCAAAGGTGCAAGTTGAACTGAATAATTAAAGATGGCTACTAGTGATGCTAATGTGTAACTCTAATTAACCAATAGGATAGTCTCTAGACTGTCACGTGACTTGCAGGTGCAGGCAAAGGTGGGAAGCCTGTAGCACCCATGGTGTTAACTCTAACTACAGTCTTTAGACTACAGCGCTCCTGGTGGTAACTCTAACCGAAGTCTGGTCCTTTGACAACCTGTGCAGCAGTATTGCATGCTAACCGCAAAAATGATTGGTGCAGTCAGGAGGCCATGGCAACGGGAATTGAGCATAAAAATAATGGCACGCAATGCGTGTGGATACAATGAAAAGAACGTTTGAAAGTACATAACACTGCATGGGTTCCGGATAAACTATATTTTCGCAGTTAAACCGATACACATTGATTGCCACTTCGAATACTGCTGTAGGTGTATCAATTGCTGGGTGCATGGCAAAGATTTAGACAACCATAGTTTACTATAACCTACATTTTTAATTTATCAGATACGTGGTGGTTTTGTCTATCGATTGAAATTCAATAGTTTACGGTCTTGAGCATGAACAACTGATCTCAGTCAATCCCAGTGTGCATACCTTGTGCTAACGTCCAATGTCGGCCTTCTGTGACGAAGAAGTGTTGAATTTGTCAACAATTTCTTGGTTACGTTGACACGGAGCTACAACGTTATTCGATAAATTTACAATCGAACAACTGATTTTGATGCTGTGTACTATACCACTTTTCCCCAGAAAGAGTTGTTTTATAATTTTAACCAGTATTTTACTTTATGTAATTGCAGAGCAGGACACTATTCGTTTCATAGAAATTGCCGAAACAGTCATTAAGAGATTTTGTTTAACATGGAATTCTTGGAAAATGAGGTGAGATGTCAAAAGAATACAGATTACTTTTTCAACGGGTAAATTTTTGTGAAAACTGGAGAATGTTTGAATGTACGAATTTCTTTTGCGTCTCAGATTACCCACTTACGGGAACAACTCCAGCAGAAGGACCAGGAAATTCAAAAGAAAGATAATGATCTCTACCTCGCTGGAAAATTTGGAAATGAATTACTTGAGACGAACAACAACCTTGACAAACAACTGGAGGCACTCACTCAGGAGACAAATCGCAAAACTGAGGTATGTTTCTGAAATACATTTTGAGGATTTAATTATATCGTCAGATAGCAGGGCTATAAATGTGTATGAAAATGGAGACCAAGATCGGACATTCTAGAATTACGCTAGAGGATTATCCTATGCATTTCTTCCTGTGTACTGCGTGGAAAGGCTCAGACAAAGAGAATACAATTTGAATCTGGAAAAACCTAACTTTCCTACAGGCGTAGTTGTGGTTTTGTACAAGTTGAGAAGTAAAAGTAAGTGTAACATACAGTAACAGTGGTGTCAAAAAGCACCGCCCACCGCCCAAATGGGCGGCAACTTTCACCAATTTGGGCGGCAACTTTGAAGTAAAGGTGTTTAAGTGTACATGTTGTATTTGATTTTTCATCACAATTTATTTTAAATTATGAGTTGCACCACTGGTTCAAGGATGCATGGGCGGTAACTTTTGGAGTTTGGGCGGCACTTTCATTTTATTCTGACACCACTGAACATAACTGACCCCAATATTCTTTATAATCTAATACATGAATATGTGCATATTTGTGAAGATTTAATTGTATCACCCCAAACCATACTAGTAGAAGAATAAGAGTTTATTACATGCTTATTTACCTAAATTTATAGACTTTGGAACAGGAAAATTATTCGCTGAAATCAAAGCTTGAGACCAGAACTCAGATGGAAAGAAGTTACAATGATGAAATAGAGAATTTGAAAACCACCCTGAAGAGAGAAAAGCAAAAATTGGAGAATTTTATCAATACAGAACATCAATTTGAGATTTCGGAATTGAAGAGACAGGTAGAAAATTATATTACATACAGCAGAACCTGTTTTGAGCGGCACCTTTTTTACGGCAAACCTGTCGTTTACGGCAGTATCACTGTAAAATGAATCCTTATTATTCATGTTTATCTTACCTGTTTTGTACGGCATCCCTGCCTTTTACAGCAGCTTTGCCCTGATAAATTAGGGTGCCGCTCAAAACAGGTTCTACTGTATACGGCTACATGAAATTGTGTCGACATAAGCGGGATATAGATATAAGCAGGGCAAATATCTGCAGAATTTAATTTGACTAACTACAAGAGATTTTATCGATACAAGCGGGATATCGATATAAGCACAGGACCACTGTAGTTTTTGATAGTTTTGGTTACTGGCATTCATTGCTACCCTGAATAAATTCAGTGACAACTTATAATGACAACATAATTTACATTTTTGCATTATATTCTAAACGTAAAGTTTTATTTGCATATTATTGAAAACGGACGGACCCAGCACCTGTAAATATGACAAGAATTACACACAAAACTCACCCTTCCCAAAAAAAACTCTTTGTAAAAATGACTAGATTTATAAAAATTGCAACAATGTAACATTCAATGTAAATGTACTACTAAGTGTATAAGAGTATTAATAAAGTTATTTTCATGGAAGCATCTTGCTACAAATATCCAGTGTTTTGCTACATTTCATAACAATTTCATAATAAATAAACGTAAATTTTAATACGTAATTCAACAAACAAGACAATGTATTAAGCATTGCGCAAACGGTCAATACATATACAGGTTTGTTGATGAGACAACAAGCACATTGTAGAGTTGACACATTGTAGAGTTTTTGTTGCGTAACTCAGCATTCCTCCTGTTTTTGACTAGAATGTAGTTCTTTTTCAAGAGACATTGGTTCATCTGCCCCGTAGTCAATTTCCTGAAGCAGATGATAAATGTTTTGATACGTTCTTTGTATGAGGAAGACTGGTAGGATATGTGGCCAGTTGCCCTTTCATTATATCCATTTTTTGGGGATAATAATTTGTTGGACATTGTTTTTAGCAGACTTCTAAATCGTCCTTCACAAAATTAAACGTACTTCAATCAAATTGGTACGTTTTATTCCGTAGTATGATTGACACTCAGCACTGGTCAACTCCAAATCCACTAATAGCATCCGTCTGTAGTTGTACGATCTGGTAGTCTTGTGTTACTGTTGCACCACGCAATTGTATAATACATCCGATTATGCCTTCGTTGTACAGGCCTCCCGTTGTGCTGTACAGATTTTGTGGCATTCCACCTGGAAATATACAAATTCAACAATTTTCAGGTAGACGTTTTTGTGTTTCAGGATTTCAGGTCACTAGTAACACAGTAATTAGGATTGAATTGTAGTTTTGGAGTAGGTGGCCACTTAATTAATGAGCCTAGAAATTGAAACTGAACTTTCATCCAGGCTACCACTGACATGACAATGATATGGTTTACGTTATGAAACGCAGATACTAATACCCGTATATCTTTGAATTAAGGTGCACTTGCAAGGGACATATTTTTGATCATGCATAACTAGGGACTAATTTCTCGAAAATTTAGCATCATATTTAAGTGTCGTAAGGACTGGCACAAGTGATATATGTGTCTAGCAGGATAAAACTGTTGCATACAAGGCCTTTTTTTTAAATCATTTCGATTACATTGCACTTTCAGGATTTTCAAAGTGCAGCGATCGGAAAAAAAATAAAAATAAAAATTGAACTTGGTCCCAAGAAAGCCAAACTGTTTATAAATATCGATAAAATATTTAATATTTCTCAATCGTCTCCTGACAAAACTTGTTACGATGCAAAAATCTTGCCGTGCGCATCATGTTTCAACTTCAAATGAGGTTTTTTTGAAATCCCGATTTCAAACTGCGGTGGGAAATGTAATCCAAACAATTAAATAAAAAAAGCCCAATGTCTCATAAAATAACTGGAACTTACAATGTCTCATAAAATAACTGGAACTTGTCATGGTGCAGAAAAATCTAAGTCTACTGAAAATGGTTTGGG
Organism: Haplosyllis anthogorgicola; assembly: GCA_038406195.1. Lineage (NCBI taxonomy): Eukaryota > Metazoa > Annelida > Polychaeta > Phyllodocida > Syllidae > Haplosyllis > Haplosyllis anthogorgicola. The sequence goes on from JBCAUI010303187.1 coordinate 8,734, forward strand.
CAGGGAGTGTGCCTTGTTTCAAAAATTTACGGTGCATGTGATGGAAAGCACTTACCGAGGAAAAGGCTTGTACTGGTTGGCAGGTTGAGAGCTTGGTGATTCGGAGGTTGTTCGAAGTACTGCACTGTTAGACCATTAGCATCAGCAGTATCCATGTACACTCCTTGGTTAGTTCTATAACAGATAAAGAGGCATATTGGCCATTGGCGGATCTAGGGGGGGGGGCCGGGAGGGCACAGGAGGCACGTGGCCGCCCGCCCCCACGGCCAAAATTTTCTTCATTTTCATGCAGTTTTTCTCGATTTTTGGGCGAAAATTTGGTTGGCGCCCCCCCCCCCCCGTACGGGAAATCCTGGATCCGCCAATGTTGGCAACATGGCAAACACTGAATTAATTTCAGATATCGTTAATAAATGGTGATTTCAAAGTCCAAACAGCAGTTGCACATGGATTTATCACAATCTTCGAAAGTATGCACACCTTGTGCAGTGAGCATACTTGTCCGCACTGAAAAGTAGGAAGGAAAACGACACTATTTGGCATACTTACACTGTGACGTAAACCTGAAACCAGACGTCGTTGTCCATACGTCGCGGTGTGCTGTCCAGCCTCACGGTACCAGAGGCTGTTTTTACCCTGAAATTGAAATGCACTATTACATGTATGTAGATTAAGCAAGAGTATGCTTCAGCCATACATAAAGTAGAACCTGTTTTGAGCAGAACCCTAATTTTTCAGGGCAAGATGCCGTATAAGGCACATATGCCGTACAAAACAGGTAAAACAAACATGAATAATAAAGATTCAGTTTATAGTGACACTACCGTAAAAGGCAGGTATGCCGTAAAAAGGTGCTGTTCAAGACAGGTTCTACTGTCCTTCCAAAATTGTAATGGATTATAGTCAGCTTTTCACGCCCAGATTTTTTAGCGCATTCTATTCGATTGATAAATATATCTGCGGATAACTTACTCCAGTTGAAGTATCCCAGTGTTCATTCCCAAGGCCAAGTAGTCCGTATCAAAACTACCCAACCAGACTATCAGACCGTCCGGCTGGTTGGTGGAAAGTATCACCTCTATACCAGTATGTCCTGTGCTATAGTGAAAAAAAACCCAATAAAACATTAGAAAAATTGGATTTATGATGCATTTCCAATGTATAAAATAAAACTCTGACTCCAATTTAACATTCAACAGATAGATACTTTATTGACGAAGACAAGACATCGACTGATCAATGACATCTTGCATACGCTTGACGATAACGAGTAATTGACAGATAAAACGTTTAAGGCAATTCCATTCTTTGGGGCAATCAGGTCTAATTATAAATTTAAAGCGAATAACACAACAATTAATAAATCTCATTGGTGAGAATCCAACGATAAATAGTCAACATATTCTTGTCAACAATCAAGTCACCTTTTTGCAGAAAACCGCAAATTAACATAAACGATCTGCTTTTTTAAAAACTCTTACTCAGAATGTAATAATCTTACCCGAGGAAAGGTTCGCCTCTGTATTCAATGTAACTTAGTCTGTCAAAAAATGCCGTCTGAATAGTAACACCTGTAAAAAAGATATTGCAATCACAATACAAGCAATGTTGGAAGTAGAGACAAGATTTTTAAAAATAAAATAATAATTTTCTTGTGACCAGTTTGGCTTTACAGTTTGTGAAGTTAGATGATCGGAAAACAGTTGCCCTCTCTTGTAATCCTAAGTTGCCGAATAGTGATGCATGCCCTTATGGCACACCCATTTTTTTGTAAAGATCATTCATGGAAATTTTTATCATCACTCTCTTTGGATATCAAACCATACCAACTCGTAAGCCTCAAATTTTCAACTTTTTAGCTTAAAGCCACTTTATAGCAAACGCTAACCCCTTCCTCTTCTCAGGCAATTTATACACATGTGCTCCAGAATAGACAATAGGAGTTTGTAAGAGTTTGATATAGCTTTAACCGCTTGTCATGATTGATAATTGCGATTTGGGAATTACTCATATATAGCCTTAATTAAGGCACACCTCAAAAATAAACGTGCACGTTGCAATACACGGTAAAAGCGTGTGTTGTTACTTACTCTGCTCACACGTTTCGCCAGTAAAACCAAGAGGGCAGTAACAGTAGGGAGAACCGGTATTGGCTGATATAAAGCATCTTCCGCTGTTTCCACACTGAGCACCTGAGGGCAGAGAATCACATGGTGTAACTGGAGGTGGTGGAGGTATTACTTCCTCACAAAATGTACCTGAAACAGTCCATTCGCAATACATAAATTAGTGACGTACAATCAAAAATAACATGTCTTGTTACTAAGAAGTATAGAAGTCTAGTGTACGTAATTTTACCTGGCGGTAAACTCGGCAGGTTACTGTGCTAAAAATAGTTACATCTCGACAATCTACAACACTTAAAGATGATTCCCACTGAACATACCTGTTCTGTTTGGTGGACAGTCGCACCTGGACCCTGATGGTTGTGACGAGTCCAACCGACAGACAGAGCCAGTGGCGCACTGATTGTTCTCGCACGCTGATGTTGGTGGCGGCGGTGCTGCAGTGGCGCACTCACCCATGTTTAATCCTTCCCTTACCGTTGTCCAATCCAGATCAACACCCTGGATCCGAACGTTTCGTATACAGCCAACATAACCTGGAGGAACAATTACATTGAGTACAGAGGCGTACATGTCAATTTTTCTCAACATCTTAATTTTGATTGTCGTTTTACTCCTTACGTCACCAAGTTGTGCCAAACTGAATCTTTATTACAGATCTTCCACAGCAATCAATGCTGCATCAGGGAGCTCATCTTCAGAATGGAATCTAAATGTTACCACCAGCATTAGTCAGTACAAATTTCATCTATTCATAAAGAGCTGAAGGCTGAAGAAACCTCACTGGTACCAAGACTTCAACTCGGGACTCTCCACTGACTGCAATCTACTGCAAACTGAATCATCTGTTTTCTATGCGGATAGTACGTACCGTTTGTAACTGGAACAATCGGGTCCAGTCTGACTGAACTAGGCACACCTCCAAAGTATGTCCTTGCTCCAATATTTAAAGTCTGACTACCATCAGGAGCTGCAAATATGTGAACAGTAGCAATTTAAAAAATACACGAAAATTTTAAACAGTTTTGCACAAATTCACAAAACAATTTGTTTTATGTATCTTTGGTTTCCAACATCAAATTTTTAGTAAATTCTACACACCGTAGTCCAAGTACTAAATTGTATCTTGGGAAAGAATACCTCATAACATGGCAAACGGTAAAGAACACAATTACAATACACAACCATTTCACTCCTTGCGATTTTACGAGCAATTCGCACCGTACTGTACAAGACTCTAATGTATTTACCTCTACCAAATCCAGTCTGCCCGTTATCCAGCTGTATCTGTCCGTCTGGACCATTAATCTGCGCAGTGATCAGCGACCATCCGGTACCGCTTAGCACGTTTGGCGTCACCACGTTTATCCCTCCTGATCCCAGGTTATAGGTCATTATAACTTGACCACTGCGTAAAGTTATAGCTGTAATGTAGAGCAAGATGAGTGTAATTGTCTGTCGAATGACAGAGTATGTGGTCGTCCGCCTAAAAAACTTGTAAAAATAGAAACTGAGACAAAACGAAACAGACGATAACCATCAAAATAGAAACCAACACAAAACTAAAGTTTCAATTTCCACTCCATGACGTTGTTTTCTTTGGTGACATTATGACGTTAGATACCATTGCTATGACATTCGACAGACTAGTAGTTGCACAACTACTTTTTCCATTAATGAAATTAATGAATTTCATTAAAAATAATGAATTTCAATATAAATTCGGTTAGTTTTATCTCGGTACCCGTATACGGTAAAACCTGTCATATGCGACCCCGAATTCTACGACCACCTCTTATTTCCGACCACATTTTCCATGTACCAACAGTTTTTCTTGTATATTTAACCTGTATTCTAAGACCACCCTGTCTTATCCGACCAGAGACCACTATTTCATGGTCACAAGTGCGTACTTTATCTGCACTAAAGACCACTTTTCCCAAAATTGACTATAATTCAAAAGAGATTTCCTATTGCATTTGATTTACTTTTTGTGTCAATTGTCAACTCTATTCTACGACCACCTGTCTTGAACGACCACTTTTTGATGGCAGAAGAGGTGGTCGCAGATGACAGGTTTTACTGAACATATTTAATGTATCAATGTAAATTTAACAAACACTTCAACAGAGTTAAGTATTTATTGTTAGTGTATTTCTGACGCTCACGACGTGGAATTTAGGAGAAAGAACGAAAAGAAAAGATCCTACAGTGATGGGTACATGTGTCTCAACAGAAGCATAGTTTTATGCCGAATGTTGTTTACAACACGGCAACACACGGCAGATTTTTTTACTTTTTTTTTTTTTTTGGATTCGGCAAATTTCAGAGTTCACGGCCGCTGTTGCGATCCAAATTGTGATGCAGCAGCATATTTACAGCTGACGTGGCCCAAAATAGGGTAAAGTCCACATTGTGAGTGAGATAGTGTCCGTATGGTATTTTGTTATGTTATCATGTTCTTTGGCTTGTGACCCTACTCAGTGCTAACTAATAAATAATAACGAAGTTACATCATGATGAATCTACCGCTGGTGTTCACGAGACGATGAACGTAACCTTATTTCTTTGGTTTTCTTTTCTTTTCGAACATGCACGTATCAGTTTACAGTATTTGACAGTTTTAAAATACAAATCATGAAATTCTATTCAGTTTTGGAACAATAGCACATCAAAAGCACAGCGTGGAACTCTTGTGTTATCTCTTTTGTTAATTACGTTCCGAAATTTGTAGGAATTTCTTCATTTGATCTCTAAATACTCTTTGAGTGACATTACGACGAAAGATTCAAATAATCTTACAACCAAAAATTTAATTTAATTGAACTGACTTAAGTTGTCTAGTCACTGACCGAAACTGAACATGATAAGGTACTTCGGGGAGCCGAGAAACAGTTCTTACCCGGCAACCGTACCCGAAGGTACGGGCATAATAAACCTTACGTTGGTTTTAAACACACATTAGAAATCAATTAGAGCTAGCACAGATATTCGAAATACCGGTACAACTAGGTTTTTATGAGCTACTTTCAGTAACCGATATGAAAAGTTGTATATCAATGTTTTAAACCTTATATGGAAAATGTTTAAATCATTTATTTAACTTTGATTTACTTAACTTGCAAAGAGTGATGACTGATATACTTTCCTCTTCATTCATAAATAAGAATTACATTAACTTTACCAAACAGTTAAATTATGTAATTGTGGTGGTATTGTAATACAGGAATGTATCATAATACAAGAGCAATACATGTTTGCAGTTGGTGCATACTGTAGATGTAACAAAAATATATATGGATATATCTTCATTACAAGAGACCGGTAACCGGTATTGATGAGCACCTTTTGGTTCCAGCTCTAAAAAAAAATACAACTTCGGGTACAGTTTGATAAACCCGATCCGACAGGTACCCAAGGTAGTTTCGCCCCTACTGCACACACACACACACACACACACACACACACACACACACACACACACACACACGCACACACAAGTATTACATCATTGCGCAAGTACCTACCCGTCTCGTCACCACCGGCATAGTTCCCTGCCTTTCTGTGAAGATGACCGGACTGGGGCTGTGCAGGGGTAGGATAGGGCTACAGACTACAGCTTACCCCTCAAAGCTGAGACGGTATCTACAATAAGACGCAAGAATTGGTGGTTAACGCTGACGTGTCAATAAGATCCCCACGATCATGGTGTGAGTAAATGGTTTATTCATAATCATTATCATTTATTTCTATTTTCATGCTTCTTTATCTGTAAATAATACAGAGATGGAAATTGTCGTCACTCAAAAAAACAGAAAATCACTCAATTTTACTCACTTTACAAAGGGAAGTGATGGAATATAAAGGATTTAACCAACTGGTGAAGAAACAGAAAAGTGTCTTTTTAGCAACCAAAAACCTGAATTCCGGATAAAACAAGAAGATTTCCATCTCTGAAATAATAAGGCTCGTCTACACTATGCAACTTAATTCATGAAACTTGGCTGATGAGGCTTCTTTTGGAAGTCTCTTGGAATAAATCTCGAGAAGTAATTTTGGTTTGCACCAGGCACTTTCTGAGCTTGATCATGATTTATCTGCACATTTTAACGTACAAGTCCCAAAGAAATAGAACCACCAAGTCTCTTGAAAATCGTTTCTTGAGACAAAATTGCATGTTTCTTGTACACCAGGACAAGAGACTGTTTATTGAAATGAGTAGCATCATGTGGACGGGCCTACAATGATGGAAATTCACCCGGTGCTTTGTTTGAGCGTGCCGTACAACATGAAATTCTATTGCATTGGTGGATCTACGGGGGGCGCCGCCGGCGCGCCCTCCCCCCCCAACGGCCCAAATTTTCTTCGTTTTCATGCACTTCCCGCTAAATTTTGGACGAAAATAGGGGTGGCGCCCCCCCACCAACGGGAAATCCTGGATCCGCCCCTGTATTGTTTACAAAATGAAATGTACATTGGCAAGTTTCCTGTTCTGATTTAAATCTGATCTGAAATTACGCTTTTCCATTTGTTATTTTCGCAAATCAAAGCGGCAGATACTGTAATAATATAAATACAGATCAGTCGCCTAATCTAAAAACAAGAAAGCCGGGGGGCTTGTGGCACAGCTGAAAGAATGTTGCTGTATTA
>JBCAUI010303298.1:0-29294 GCA_038406195.1 Haplosyllis anthogorgicola
CCCCCACCCCCTGCACCCCCTGATCTTACCTCAGTGTACCTGGAATGCACAAGACCCCCCCCAATCTGATTTGGGAAAATGCATTTCTGGCCATTTCAGATCATTTTATACACTTTGTGGGAAAAAAAATTTCAGTGTATTTTGCTATTGGACTTAGACTTTCTTTATGGAGTTGGCTCAAGATACATACAGTGAATTGAGGGAGCTGGCTCAAGGGACAAACTGTGAATTTAGGGAGCTGGCTCAATGGACAAACAGTGAGTTGAAGAAGTTGGACTAAGGGACAAACAGTGAGTTTAGGGAGGTTTTAAATTGACTTTAAGACCTAATTGGGCCAAAATTGTTAGTTTAAATGAGATATCTAAGTAAATCGGCACTTTAAATGTGCTTTAAGACCTAAATGGACAAAAATCATTACTTTGAATGGAATATCTAAGTAAATCATCACTTTAAATCCACTTTTATACCTAAACTGAAAAAATTGTTGATTTCTGTTTAATTTTAGCATTTCTAATGGGTTTTGGTTGGGGGTGGTTTGCGTGGGGGCAATGCAACGGCTTTGCAACCTACTGGATTGTCTAGTTTATAGGGGATCCATCAAGAGGATTCGTATTGCTCGATTCTTACACAGAAGTGTCATATTTACTCAATTAGCACAAATAAATCTGTGCTCTTTTGCACATGACATGTGATCTTCATGTGTTAGATATATTACATTGCATATCAATTCAATTATTATTATTTTTTGGAACAGAAAAATTACAGCTGAATAGATTTTATTTTTAAATATACGAAGAATTGTTTAACTGCTCGATGACGCTAACGAAAGATTTCAAATAGAAGGAAGTCAGCTTTTGGTGAGCAAAACCTTTAATGCGGATACCGTATAACAGGAATGGACGAAAAATGTGTCAACTCAATTGTTACCGTCCCATGTGTGAAGTAATGTCCACGATTACATATTGTGTTATAACTTTTTTATGATCATGTCATTTGATACTTAAAGTAAGTTGTCAAATATTGGTCGGCTGGGCTTGTTTCATTAATTAAGAATGGAGCCCCTATTGACTTCTTCTGTTGGCGTGTTGCATTTGTACTGCAGGGCAAGATACTTGTGTGTTCCGAAACATGGATCACCGAACACATAGTTTGCAGATTCCACAGTGCATGTGGATTTACCTGGAACAAAAATAGTTTTACATGAACTGACTTAAATTTAGTACATAATTCCAGATCATTATCCCAAAATTATCAACAAATCCACTGTGCAGTAGTGAGTAGTGAACCTACCGTCACAACGCTCTTGCATAATGAATTTGGATTTAGTCGTCCTACATTTCGTATCTTCTGGATAGTTAGCTTTGAAACAGACCTGCAATAACCCAATAGATATAATCAATGCCTCTTTGCTATTTAAAACTTTCTGCAGCTCACATTTCACATTTCAGCAATGCTTAGGTCAGGGTTTATCTACTTGGTCATCCCCAACACAAAAACACGGCCATAGATGATTTCATAGCCACTGGATGAGTAAGATCCAGAGTTAGGTTCATACGTTGATGTGTGCCTTTGAGTAAGGTTCCGTCCGTCCGTAATTCGCACTCAGGATTTGAATAAGCTGTCCATCATTACAGTGCAGCTTCACTCCTTTTCTATCAAACTTGAAGCCTTCACATTGCAGAACCTTTGTAACGTTATTCTTCAGACCTAACATCAGAGAAATTGGCTGATTATTGTATCTTGAATGAAATTGTTTTTGATCACACGTAAGCATTTTATGTATTCTTCTTATTTTAACCATTTTTATACATTTGTAATTTTATATTGGCAACTAAACAATTGGAATTAGCAGTAAGGAGACATACGTGTTACAATCTGTCCGCTGTAAACTGATTGTTCGAATGGGAGCTCGACTGGTTGGTGAACGAAAGCTAAATGATCAACTTCTTGGTCCACGTCCTTGTGTTCCTTCTTTAAAATAATACCACGAAATGATACTGTTAAATACATAAACATCAAAATTCATTTGGCCTTCCTTTGAAAGAAGCTTAAATTTAGACATTTATGGAGAGCAACCTTTATATCCTCAAGTTCACGTTTTAGTTCGGCGATGGATTTCCAAATCAATTGAAGCTGTGATGAAACATCTAAATTTACAATGGACATAGACTCGTCGTTGTCATCTATTTTCTCCCTTTCCTCTATTGTACTTATGAACCGATCTACGGTTAAAATTCATTGTATGAAGGGTTATTTTTAGAAAGAAACTCTCAATTAAAGCTAATATTCAACTATAATTACTCATAATTTTAGGAAGGAAAACAAATGAATTAAAACCCCTCCCCAAGTGGCAATTAAGTGATTTGTATACTGTTACATGATATAAGAGGGAATTTTAGGAAGGAAAAATGAATTAAAACCCCTCCCCAAGTGGCAAATAAGTGATTTGTATACTGTTACATGATATAAGAGGGATAAAAGTGACATCACATGCTTGACATCACATTGTTATAGCACAAGACGTGAATGCCAATTGTATTGGATCAAATGTCACTTTCCAGCTCTCTGGGGCTATATAAAGGACAGCCTGTGCAAATATGAGCCATTCCCATGGTGTCTCTCCTGGAGTGAATACCTCTGTGTGCACATTCAAAATACAATGATCCATGCTGTTCCCATGACTTATGGCTCAAGACTGAAGAATAAAATGCCCCATGTCCTCTTATTTTGGGGCCTGTGAGGCTTCGAATACCAGACAAATAGAGAATTTCTATTTATATTATTTCTCCCCACAAACTGACGCTTGAGACCTTATCAAAACTTCATAATTATGATCGATCAGTCCCATTAAAAAAGGGAACCTCTTGAATCCATAGCCGTCACATTACGATTTCTCGTATTAAGGGAAAACCTGCAGGCTGAAATTTTGAGTAAACTTGACACTACTGTGGATGATGTTAGTCTATTTGAGTTATTTATTTCACTGTAACACTTTCTTATTTAATGGTAGATTTACCACACAGTAAGTTTAATTGCACAGATACATGCTTGCCTATGTGAAACAGCAAATAATCAAAAAAATAATGATCACAATGAACAATGAATGAACACAATGAACACACCTCCCTGTGTTCTTGCATGTTTATAAATCTCTTGAATTATGTTCTGGTTCGGAAGTATGAAGCTAGACGCGAATGTCACAACGCAAAGCAATAAAAACATGCAGCTAAGAGCCATCTTAAATGTTCTTCCCTTCAAAATTTTGACAAATTTGTTGAAGACCACAAAATATCTAGGCACTTTCGATGAAACTTGATCTTTTGCTGACGTCAAGTGTTCGATAGACAGATATCTAATGTTATGCTAATTAGAAAGGAACTTAATAATCTGACGTGTCTGACCTGAAAACTATCCCCGAGAAAAGTATGCATCATTCATGCATCCGGATCTGATAATTGGGAGGTTTGCCTGGAATTATTTGATATAATGAAACCAAGGAAGGGTCCGTGCTTTCATTGATAAATTTTGTCATAACCTTCTTTTGTTTTTGGAGAAAACTCTTTTAAATTATTCATATTATCACAAATCAAAGAACACAAGTTGATTGTTGTTTGTGTTTTATTTTTGTAACAGATTTGGGTGATAGCCATTGCACTCACTACCTTTAACTACTTTTTTCACTACTTTTAATTTATTACCCTTTGGTGAATGGAATTTCAAATTCACGTTAATGTTCATAAATTGCACAGGTATTTTTCTTCCGCCGAATTATACAATCTGGCTTTCTTCAATATCAAAGCCTTCCTCTTCAATATCAAGTGCTTCGTCTTCTGTCGCAACATGTTCAAATTCATCTGGCCCAGCATCGATAATTTCTACTGATTCTTCGGATTCATGGGGAATATGTTCGTGCAAGCCTTTGTGAAATCTCTCATAAAAGTCTTCCAGTTTCAAATCTAGCCTGAAAATAGAGAAAACATAATTAATATTAGCTACACTATGCCTTTCTCACCAACTTTCCAAATATTTTAACAGAAATCATGTGCATGAATGCATTACTTACACTTCGCTGAAGGAGTTTATCATCTTTTCAACAATGTCTTCATCCAAATTCTGTACCGTTGAAGAGCGTTGGTTGTGTCGTTTCATGCTGACTAACTGAGTATTCAGGGCATTGATCCTTCTCTCTAGATGGGCGTGATTGTTGTTCGATGTTTTCATCTGGGTCTGCAGTGCTCTTGTATCCGATTAAAATTTGGTTGTCTTCTCATTCAAAGATGTAAATTTTCTTTCTAACTGGTCGAGTTCTCGTTCCAGGCGTCTTATGTCACGCCGAGTTTCTATACTATCAAATCGTCCTCCTCTTTTCGGGGGTTTTGTGGGGTGGGGTCTCGGTAAATAGGGTAAACTCAACTTCCTGGGACTCATATCACCTGCAACAGTATTATCAACTGCAATGGCTGGGTTTTCTCGGCACGCTTCTAGCCTCCACACTGTGCATTACCACCTTGCACATCAGCAGGACAGAAAAATGGAGCAGAGGGTTAGATATTTGAATCATTGTCGTAGTTTTTAACTCTGATCGTTCCGTAAGCACGTTGAGAAGATTTTATTACCAGAGATGTTCTGGTTGGTTTGTGCGTAAAGTCATGAGGATATTTATTTATTTGTAGGGGATCCATCAAGACTACTCGTGTTACTCGTTTCGCACACAGAAGTATCATATTCACTCTATTAGCGCTTATAAATTTGTGTTCTATTCCACACGACATGTGATCTTTATGTGTTAGATATATTACATTACATATCAATTCAATGATTATTATCATTATTTGGAATGGGAAAATTACAACTGAAAAGATTTCATTTTAAAAAATTGAAGAATTCTTTAACCACTTGAACAAACAAGTTACTTGTTGAATTTTGTTTTAATGGCCATATAAGTTGCCAACCCCCAAGCAGTTTTCAGTGTTTGTAAAACGCTTTTAGATGGTGAAATTCGCACTTCGATGTTGTTTGTGTTCACAGAACAATCTGGATTCCCGTTGTACCCCTTGAATTGTTATCTTTAAGCCCTTGCGAACTGTTGGGCGGTAAAAGTTTGCAAAATAAATTGAATCACATATATATTCAAATGCTGTAAAAAAACCCCATTTTTCCACGTAATATGTCTCTCTTTGCAGGTTGCGTCGAATGGTGCGTGTGGACGCGCCGAGCACGGTGAAAGTTGTGGACTGGACTTTGAGACGGATAGCTTCCACACGATCGTTGTTAATGTAATGGACGGAGGATATCCGTCTCGCAGCGCATGGTTCACGCTGAATATATCTGTGTCTAATGTTAATGAAGGGCCGTTTAATACCCAACTCAATAATTACACTGTCTATGAAAACCAGACCACTGGTAGCATCGTTGCCTTCATAACTTGTGAAGATGAAGAAAATGATGATGTAACATTTGCAATCCGTGATCCCAAGGGAATATTTGACGTAAAGGAAAATCGCTTGGTCCTGAAGAAAAAACTAGATTATGAGAAAAAGAAAATCCACAATATTATCGTGATTGCAGTGGACAGTGGAGATCCAAGAATCAGCGTGAGTGTCTTTCATAGCGAAATGCTCTCTTGATGAATAGTGGCGTTGAAAATGGTTTAAGTTTTTGACTTCATCCTACCCCGAGATTTTTTTCCGCGTGTGTATGACGAATGTGTACACTTGCAGGTTAAGAAAACAATGACGATATATGTGGCCAATGTGAACGAAGCGGCAACTGATATCATGTTAGTTGAACCTCCAAACTCTAACTCTTCGAGTAACGCAATCTTGGACACTGTAGGAGAGTTACAGATTGTAGATCCTGATGAAGGTGATGTTTTGCAGTTCCAAGCGTTTTCTAAGTATGTTTGCGTTGGACCAATAAAGTGCAGTCGAACTGTAAGTATTCTATATAATCTTAGATTAGAATATTAAAATCACAAATAAATATGATCACGCCCTCTCGGTATTCTGACCAAAACTTAGCCTAATAACCTGTGCAAAAAAGGGTCCCACCAAATGCTCGTCAACTGTGAAACGGAGAAGAAAGAGAAGACGAAGGCGACGTAAAGGAAGAAGAAGACGATCAAGAAATAAACGAAAGTTTGATTATTCTGTTGTGGCAACTGATGCTGGTGGCAATAGACTCTCCAAATCATTCTCAACTGAAGCTCCAAAACCAAAGAAAATTGGGCTGGTAAGAAATTATGTTTTTGAATTGCTTTCTACTGAAATGTATACTTGATACCAATGCAAAGATAAATGAAAGACGGAACCACGAAATATTTTTCCATTACAAGTCGCCTATTCTTGTTATGTGGTGCATGACGATGCTACGTATTCTTTCCCAGGAAATTTTCCTCAACAGTACCGATGGCAACGTGTTTTATGTCGCAGAGAACAAAAAGGATTTCTCGTTTGATACACTCATGACTGCTGGAGGAGAGGAAACGGATGTTTTCAAATACTCTATTCAGACTGACACAAATATGTTTAATATAACTGGAAACGTGTTAATGGTACTGAGATAAGTAAAATTTAAAGATAGAATAACCGTAACATTCCTAGAATTGTGGAATGTATTTGCAACAGGTCACTTTTAAGTTATGTATTATATACTTGTTAAGAATGTGATTCATGTACATCTGGTATACACTATCGTCATTATATTACAGGTGACACCAAGTGCGGAATTTGATTTTGAGAGCAACTCGCAATATCTCTTGTCCATAAGATCCACCCTAAAAGATGATCAAGAAACCTTTACTGAACAGGATGTTCTCGTTAAATTAACTGATGTCAACGAGCCTCCAATTGGAATCACCATGAGTAAAAATTGGGTACGGTATCATTTTTACGTGGTTTCAAGAAAAGTTAATAATACAGGAAGATTAACGTTTCATTTGTTATCATTCTTGTACCACTGAATTTTTATGTTAGTTAACATCTTTGACAGGTACCAGAAAATTCAGCATCTGGTTATGTATTTGGAAGTTTGCACGCGTCTGACCCGGATAATCTTCTCACCCTACAACAAACATTTACCTACTCTATGCTAAATCCAGATGGTTTATTTACCATTGTTGATGATCAACTTCAGGTATTTACCATTAAAACAAATCAACAAAAGAAATTTATTGCAAAAGACTTTCACCGAAAGGGAGGATAACCAAATACTATTACAAGTTTTCTGTATGCTAATATTCCTTGATTTTAACCAATATATGTCAATTTTTAGCTGTCTACAGCAAAATTAAACTTTGAAGAAAGAGATGAATATACCGTGAACATAACAGTGAGTGACAATGGAGAGCCATCAATGAGTGGTACTTTCTCTGTAACCGTCTGGGTGACGGACCGCAACGATCCCCCGTCAAATCTCAAACTTGTCGGTAAGTTTCGGTAACATCTGAACAACATGTACTTTCAAATATGCCGTTCAAAATCTAGACATGGTTCGCCTTCTGAAATTATTTTCTTCGTACAAGGTTTTTAATTTCATCCATAACTAACAGCGCGTATTCATAACCCCTAAAGCGTGTGTAGTTACATTCTAACTCTACACTTCTCATTGGTTTAACGTTTCACCGTTACCATTGGTGTGTTAAGGACGATGCGTTTAGGTTTATGAAAATGCGCCGTAAGACAGACAATATCGTTGAGGAAGGACAAATTACCGTATATATCCTACAACTTATACTTTACTTGTATTACAGGCAACACAGTTGTGGAAAACTCTGAAATAGGCACTGTCGTAGGCGCATTGTTCGTTGATGACGAAGATGTAGAAAATTCTTATATAAAATTCCGAGTGTCGGATTCATCGCCATTTGAAGTGAATGAAGAAAGTAAACTTGTTGTCGGAGGCAAAGTGGATTTTGAGTCACAGAGCAACTGGATGGTGAACATCAGTGCCATAGATGACGGACACCCGTCTTATCACGTAAGCAAAAATTTAGGCGATGGATTTCACTTATTTTCCCTCCACTCAAGTCTAGGTTTTCTTCTCCTTCATTTTCTATTTTCATCTGTCATTATTTGCAGATTTGGAAACTGATGGAAGTAACAGTGCGTGATTCAAATGATGCTCCGTCGGCCATCTTTGTACAAACTGTTCTGTCTGGACACCATGTGACTGAAGACGCTGCTCCTGGCAGTATTATTGGTACAAAGAAATTTGACTCAAAGAAAATATTACTTTCCGATACTAATATTGGGTAAAACACTTGGTAAAAAGTATTTAATAATGGTTTGTTATTTTGACCTGAAGGTAACATAACTGCTTTTGACCAGGATACAGATGATCACGTTGCATTACACGCGATGAGTGAACATTCAAACTTCATACTGGACAACGCAATTTGCACAGAGGACACAGGCAGATCGGTAATTATCGTCCTTTAATGGCTTACTTGATTTACCTTAAAATCTTTGGACAATGTAGGTTATCTATTTTTATTAGTTGTAGCATAGGCTCATTAACGTTACTTATTCGGTCTGTGCTTACAGTAAGCTCAGTGTGTATCAACAACAAACATCACACAAATGGGTATGATTGGATCATAAATGGCAATTTTTATCCTCTCATTGTTGGTACCTCGTTCCTCGTGCTTGAACCACTGATAGATTCACAAAGCAATCATATAAAATGTCCTGCAGAGCGTATTAGCAAATATCTCATAGTTGATCATTCCACAAACCTGTACCCGTTCCCCTTTGGAGGTCATCTAAAACATATAGTATCTAATAATATAGGACATAGGCACAAAGTGTACTTCTGTGTTGAGAGCTGGTGGTGGACTAAACCATGAACGTAGAAAGATGATAAAATTCAACGTAAAGGCCGTGGACAAGGATGGTGAAGCTTTACTGAGAACATTCAGAATGGTGCTTGTCAATGTCAACGACAAGCCGACTGTGAGTGATCATCATCTAACAAAAGACACAAAAAAAGATAATTAATTGCACTATATGCATTGAGATATGACAAAATATCCACGTAAGCCTCCACCTTGTTTAACTTTCACTGGTCAGTAACATTTTCCGCTATTTCCGCTAATTCTCATTACAGGATATAACCATTGATGGTGATGTTACATCTATCAGAGAAGGACATAAAGGATTTGTAGCCGCTTTTCATACTGCGGATGAGGATAAGCAAGATCATCACTTCTACACGTTACTCAACCATTTCGATCTGCTCATAATGAAAGAGAATGAACTTCATATCAGGTACAAGGTTTGAATTTTCTAGAATGCCTGATTTATATTATTGTAACAAAGAGCAACAAATGTCGTTGTTTTATTAGAGCTTTCGCCAATTGCTATGCAAAGTTTAACCTCACTATTCTGACCTGCAAAGGGATGAAGAAGATTTAGATTATGAGAAAGTTCAAACTCTGGATTTGTCGATGATGTCAACTGATGATGGTGAACCTCCGTTCTCGGTCAACAAAATATTTACATTCAGTGTTGAAGATGTAAATGAGGCGCCAACAAATATTTTCCTCACAAACTGGCAGGTAAATACTCACATGATGTTTGGTACGTAATCTCACAGATACGGCCTTTGATCATTGTAAGTTTTGTAACTAAATTGTTAACATGGCCATGGGAAAAGGAGAAAACGATTTGAAAGTGAGATATTCCTTAGCACCTAACCGATGTTAAGCGGCTTTAACTCACTAGATCCAGCTCATCAATGCTACAACAAATGAAGTAATGTGAGATTGGCCTATTGGGGATAGTTCAATAAAATCAATCAAACTCAGGAGTCTACACCTAGGTGCTAGTGGCCAGCAGTGCTTGCACGCTGGTCCCGCGAACTGTGACGATTTCTACTAAAAGTAAAATGATTGCCATATCAGGAGCTGACTTGAAAAGAAACTACACAGTGTCAGTTTCATTTCAGGTCAAGCCTCTGTCCGAGCCTGACACAGTGATAGGTTACATAGAGGTAGAAGATCCTGATAACGCAGGTATCGCTGGTAAAGCCGTACAGAGCCATTACTGCTACGTTGTGGAGGGAGAAGATGACTACAAAGTTAACAACAATAACACACTATTGGTCAGCGTATTATTGAAAATAACAATACAGCGAATTGTAAATTGTAGATTTCTCTCGGGATTTCTTTCAGAAGCTTGCCGACTTATTCAAAATTCGTGTTATCCATTGTTAAGATTTACATGAGATTAGTCTAATGTGCAATTCGTGTGTAAATTCCAACGCATTAGTAACATTTAAATTGCAGGTGGAAAAGAAAGTACCAGAAGATATAGAGTCCTATCACCTCTGCATTACTTGTGAGGACAATGGCATTCCTCCAGCATCGATGTCAAAATGTTTTGACCTACACATAGCAGAAGATGCGAATCCACCGCTGGACATTCTATTGAACAACACCGATGTATTAGAGAACGATCCTCCTCATGTACTCGGGGTACTGACGGTTATAAACGCTATTACTGGTAGAACCATAGAGCCTGTTGGTACGGAGGTAAGTGTCTCACATGGTCCTAACGTGTTATCCAACTACGGACTTTCTAACTGCAAGAACTTTAATGTATGCTATTGAAGCTAGAATTACCGCGGCTGCTGGCGTGACTGGGGAACTTTGAGGGAAGGGCTGGGGGACGTGGGGGGGGGGGGGGGGATGCGGGATGTAAATGTTGATTCTTTCTGGTAAAGAAAACAGAAGCATGGTTCTTTTTGACATTTTCTTTGCAGCAATTCGAGTTTTCTATTCTAAATGAGGATGACTTCGTCAGTGTCAATTACACGTTTCCTTTTGAAATCATTGGAAATGTTATGAATTTGACGCGCCCGCTTAGTTATGAGGAAAGAAGCGTGTGGTCGCTTAAGATACATGCGAAAGGAAACTCAGCTTTAAATGACATGTTGGTTGACTTTACCAGACACGTTGATGTAGGTAACAAGATTTAATCCTTTCACCGATTTCTCTTGATTTCATAACGAATTTAAGTGTGACTAATTTCAGTATTTATCATCTATTTTGAATGTGTTGTACTGTAGATTAAATTAATAGACGTAAACGAACCACCAACAGACATCGATATCATTGGTTCCTGGGAAGTGGAGGAAAACACCCCTCCAGGATCAATGATTGGAACACTCATTACAATTGATGAAGATATTGGGCAGAAGTATACCTACTTTCTACTTGCTGTAGCTAAAGGGTACGCACATTTATGTTGCCCAGAAAAAATATCTGGGGAAAAATCTTCGTATTCCGACTGACCATGCTACTGCTACACTAGAGTTTTACTTTCAGCCGATGTGTACTGGTTACACTCTCCCGCTTTTTCGTATCAAAAATGTGAGATCACCAGAATAGGAATGATCAATTTAGGGTTCTGGGAAATGTGTGATGATATAATGATATAATTGGTTTGTTTTAGAGCTCGCATTGAGGATGCAGATGAGAAATTACACCATCTCTTTGCGATTGATGGATCCTGTCTCCTGGTAGGGGATGCGGAAAGAAATTTAACACTGGATTATGAAACCGCTCCACTGTACGCATTGCAGTTGAAAACGGTGGATTCAAGAGATCCTTCCATGGAGTTGACAACAGTAAAATACATCACTCTGAAAGATGTGAATGAAGTTCCCGGCACCGTTTGGTTAAACGGGTCAACTGTAAGTAAAGAATAATAGTACAGTAAAGATTCCATGTAAAATGCCATGTAAAACTGTTGAATTTGAGAAACTGTTTTGTGCTATACTTACTTTCTTTTTATCTTTACATTACAGCAATGTACCAAGTTTGAACACTTTCTTTAAAACAGGTGTATGAAAATAGCGAAGTTGGGACAGAGGTTGGAAACATCATCATCGGAGATGATAATTCTGATGCTATTTACATCTGTTCAGTAAAAGACGCAACATCTGTACCATTTGCAGTGGTGAGAAAGCATATCGACGCATATGTCGAATGTGAATTCTGAATTAATTTAAACTGTTACTGTTTACGATCTTTTAATTTTCATTTTCACATAATTTTAGATGGATAACACAAAGGTCATCATATCCAGAGATAACATAAATTACGAGGGAGAAAACAAATACAATTTAAATGTACTGTGTAGAGGAATTGGTAACATGTCATTCGAGGTACCACTGATGATAAATGTCATGGATGTAAATGAGGCACCAGAAGATATCCATCTTAACACCGCTGTGTTACAGGAAGGAAACGCTATTGGCCAAACTGTGGCTCGTATTCTTGCTATTGATCCTGAAGGAGATCAAGTAAATTTGTTTGTTAATTATTATCTAATTAATGTGATCTAAAGTGTTAATTTATTTACCTCCAAACGATTCGATTAAGTGAAAATAAAATGAAGAGATCAATTATTAATGACCAAACAAAATCGCAGAGAGCCTACATACACAACCTAATGAAAAAACCCACATTTTATTTTATCAGATTACATTTGACATCAGAGGTGGGGAAGACTTTGGGTTTTCATTAGAGGAAGATCGGATTTTATTGTGGAAGTCTCTGAATGCTTCCGAACAATCAGACGTCTCATTCACTGTTGTGGCAGCGGATGTGAATGGACACGTAGCCGAACAAAATGTTTCCATCCAGGTACAATTGACCAATAGGATTTTTTCATTCACAATTTCATCATCATATGCTATCATGAATTGGATAATGAGAATGATTCCTAATCTCTTGTATTGGTTATAACATTAAACAAACCTTCCGCATTCTTTATATGACAAAACTAATTTTGTACGAAAATTAAAATATTATTTTGCCTATTTGGCTGCAACGCCTGACTGCAACATTTGATAGCTATTTCACCATGTGTAGTGCATTATATTCTGTATTGTTTTTATATGCAAGAATTGATAATGCATTTTAAGGTGATTGGTAACCTTTCACTGTCAACAAGCATCTTACTCAATACGCATGCTGTTAGTGAAGACGCCATAAACGGAACACTCGTTGGAAATTTAAGTCTTGATGGACCAAATATTGCTGGAATCAGTATATCCTACGAAATTATCAAATCGGAACCAAACTACAGTGAGTAATAAACTTTAAAGTTACTGGTGTATTAGACATTTATCGTTTCTCATAAAAATTTTGAGTACATGTATAGCTTCAAAGTGAAGTTAAATGAGCTATGTGTATTATTTCAGATATATTTAGAATCAACGGTAGTGGCGTATTTGTGGCAAATACAAATTTCTTGGACTACGAGTTAACTCCAACTATAATATTAACAATCAAAGCAACAATTTCTGGAGAAATTCCATACTTTATTCAGGTAATATACATTTATCCGAATGACATTTAACAGAGACGTTCTTAATAAAGGTTTATAAAAGCTATTTAGAACAAAACTAACAGGATGCTACATACTTGTAGAGTGATGTTGAGCTGAACATCGACGATGTTAATGAAGCGCCAACCGACATATTGTTTCTACGGCATCGTGACACACCAGAAGGAAGTGTACCCGGAACAGAAATTATCACGTTTATGGTGGAGGATCCAGACGGACCCTTCTTTACACCTTGCGAATTGCTTGGTGATGATCTGCCGTTTGAACTGAAATCAAATGATACGTTCTTCAGCGTGGTGGTTGGCAGAAATCAGTGGTTGGATTACGAAGAAAAGGATCACTACCTATTGGAAGTTTTTTGTGCGGATGCTGATTTTATGATTGCCAAGGTAATGAGCATTCTTGAGTCGCAAGTTATTACGGGTCAAGCACATCCTTCAGGTTTTAACTGATTAAACATTTCAAATAATGTACGTAACTCTGGCGACATGTATTTTTGCTCATCGGCGATGGATATCCGGAAAGTTTACTTACAGGTAAATTCTTTGTCAGATTATGTTATATTTCGACATGAAAAAATTTGATAAATTGTTCAAAATGTAAGTTCTATTTTGGTATGCATTACTATTTTCATTTTTATAATATAACAATAATTTGCACAGGAAAACATGTAAATCAAGTTAAAGAATACCAACTGTGACAGGACAATTTTTTCTTACCTTTAATTCTGTAGAATATCACGGTGAATGTAACAGATGTCAATGAGGCGCCCTTCAGTATGGAATTAGTTGGTGCTGGAGTTATACCTGCCAACGCGTCCGTTGGATTCAACATCGGAAAACTGGTAGTGATAGACCCAGATATCGGACAGGACCATACGATCTCAGTTATTGGTCCTAACTCAGATATCGTACAGGTAACGTAAATTTGTTCCTTACGTGCAGTTGCTCATGGGTAACGTCAGAAATACAATTGTGTATGAAGTGAGCCGGTGAGACCACTGATGTATCATCCTCAACTTGCTTATTCAATTTCCTTTTAATGTGCTTAGGTTGATTTTGCCAACATCTTGCATCTTAAGAGAGAACTATCGCCGACGCTTTTGCAAACTCCCAATCCTGAACTCAGATTTAAGTTTCTGGTCAGTGATAACGGAGATCCTCCACTTGAGGCAAATCTCTTCTTGAATATCAGCGTATCTGATGATAGTTCCGTTCTTCCAACCGTAACACTGGATTCAAGGAAGGCCAACGAATCTCTCGAAGTGGGTGATGTGGTGGGAACATTTCAATTCAAGGATTTGTTACACTACAAATACAAACTGGACTTGCTGAAAGACTCTGGAGGAACATTTGGTATTTCACACGACCAGTTAATATTGGATAAAAAGCTGGATTACTCAGAGGCACCATCTCATGAAGTTGTGGTAAAAGTTACGGCTTCCAGTGTTGAAGAGGACGTCGATGACATTGAGAACATTCAGACATTCACCGTCTTGGTCATTCCAGTTTCAAACTGTTCGGATAGTGAGAACATATGCGATGTGAATGCTAGATGTACACTGGATAAGAGTCTTGTAACCTGTCAGTGTAAACGTGGATTCAGAGGTGATGGATACATCTGTGAGAACATAAACGACTGTTTAGTGGCATCTTCAGGTGAAGGATTGCCATCTGCAAACCCATGTTTAAATGGTGGTGAATGCATTGACGAAATTGACGGTTACACGTGTGAATGTGCATCAGGTTACTCTGGCAGAAGGTACGTACTAGTTATGAACATACATTTTTTCAATGTACAATGGTTAAGTCGAATGCCATATATATGACATACGACTTCATGGATCGATAGAAATCTTGAGTTGACTTTAACATAACGCGAACCAATCTTGAAGCAGATAAACATAACCAAAAAATTGTGAAGATCTGACATAAGAAATGACTGTAGAGAGTAGTAGTGTGGAATAATACTAAAGGTATGTCTATAAATACTTCTGTACTACATATGTAGATGTGAAATAGCAGAAATGGTGGAGAATCCCTGCGACAGCCAGCCTTGCTGGAATGATGGGATATGCGCACCAAACGGTACCAGCACCGGCTTCTACTGCAGCTGTAAACCAGGCTGGGAAGGTCCAACATGTAAGGCTGATATCGATGACTGTTTGGATTCTGAGTGTTTAGGAGGGGGACAGTGTGTGGATAATATAGACACTTACACATGTTTGTGTCTCGAGGACAGAAAGGGGCCAAGATGTCAATTCTTTGGTGATACGTGCTACGAAGGCATTGGACTTTGTGACATTGAAAATGAAATCTGTGTGCCTAATTATAACGAAAAAGGGGAGCAATGTGTTAACAAGTCCATCGCCCTTACAATACCTGTTAACCCCGAAAGAATTGAGACCAGTGTTGAAAAAATTGCGGACTTTCTGGAAAAGTTTGTTGATTTCTCTGCGTCACCCAATGGAAGTGAACTTGGAGGGGCCGACTTATTTCTTGCGACCATGTTTCCTCTATTAAGTCCATTCAGTTATATCACTGAGTTGTCTGCAAGTGAAAGTGCAGAGGAAGCTGATGATAAAACGTTCGTATTTACTTTAAAAAAAGACATAAAGTACGAAGGTATACGCGATCAATTCATTTTACCAAACGGCACCACAATTACCAATTTTTTCTCAAATAACATGCTAAAAGAAGGGACCATGTTCAATTTACCAAGAGGTATTGAATTTACCTTTCAAAACCAACGTTTCAAGCTCCCAGAAGGAGCCTTCTTTACATTGCCAAAAGGATTTTCCTTCAAGAAAATAGATGAAGGTGTATTTATAAGTGAAGGTCAAACTTTTACTCTACCTGTGGATACGTTATACAGGAATGCTGGTAAAAGTAGCATGTTAGACGCCAGTTCCTACTTCACCCTCTTAAAGAGACATGCTAACATAATGGCAGATATGAATCAAATGGAAATGAAAAGTTTAGAAAATAATCAGCTCACATTAGAGTATGACAAAGAGCTGATGAACTTGGTAGACCAGTCTGTTTATGTATTACCGGCAGGGTCTGTTCTGCTGAGCAGCCAAGAGGACGAGAAAGTCATTCTTGGTGGAACAGCATTTGCGTTACCCACAGGTACAACCTATACAACTGATGATACTAATCTAGTTCTCGATGATAATACTAAATTAAAATTTCCGACTGGCATTGATTATGAAAACACAGACAATGGTCGATTATTAAAAGCTGGCGCTCATTTTACATTACCTCCAGGAACATTAGTAGACACAGCAATTAGAAAGTATATAGTTAATTTAGATGATGTTTTTACGTTGCCAATGGTTTCATTGACAACAGACGAAGACGTTAAGAAAGAATTTGGCACTTATACTCTGAAAGTGGATACCAGTTTCATACGAGATGTTTCAAAACTTGGAACTGAGTTCGCGTTGCCCTCGGGTACAACTGTCATCAATTCTCAAAATGAAGGCAGAGTGCTCGGAGATGACACTAGTTTCACCTTTCCGTTAGGGACATACATGATTAAAACCGATGGTAACCATGTATCAACGGATGGTATGGTGTTTTCGTTAAGACTGGCAGGTTATTTAAGTTTAGGAGAAACTGATACCTTAGAGGACGAAACCACTTTTACCCTGCCTAATGAAACAAAGTGTGTTTTATCCGAAAGAAGCGAGACGGTTTCCGTGGGAACCGAATTTCTCGTCCCGAGTCAACAAAATAAATATTTTGCCAATATTGCGCAAAGAATGTTTTCAAATGGCTTTTCTAGGCCATTTATGTTACAAAATAACAGACAGTACAACATTGGTACTGGATTACTTCTCGTCCTTCCCAGAGGAACTGTAATATTAGGGGAAGGTAATAACGAGTATTTAACTCCATTCAGTAAATTTATGTTACCAAGAGGTGTAATTTATGAAGACAGTGATTTTGCTTCAATTATTAGTGAAAATGCTATATTTTTACTGTCTCTAAATATTATAAATAATAATGTTAAAGATAGAAATAATATTTTCAAAGGAACTCCCGTCGATTATGCGTTGAGTTCGTTTTCATTTCCAAAAGGTATGGTTTACCTAAAAGATACAGAAGTGGGGACCTTATCAAAGGAAGTATATTATAATACTCTAGATGAACTTCATACAATTGATGATTTAGATTTGTATAGCCCTGCAGTATACATGTTAACACAAGACATGTCTGTATCCGCAACATCAGATGAGGGGGCAAATCAATTTATTTTACCAAAAAGTACAATATTGTTTAACGCGCTTAATGAACAACTAGCAACTATTAATATAAGGTTCATGTTGCCGGTAGAAAGCGTATTTGATGATGTCACTGTCAATGAAAAGGTGGGAAAAACTGCCATATTTTCTTTTGGAGGCAGCAAAGAATATACATTTTCTAAAACCGATCCAACAGATTTAAGTACGGGGTATGTTTTACCAAAAGGTTTCTCATTTGCTAATGTAGAGAACACTGACACGTTTGACAGTGAAGTTACATACGTTGTTCCAAACACAGATTTGGGAGACGCAAGTTTATCCTTGATCTCAGGGTCATATACTACCGATACCAATATACAATTTTCGGATGGAATAAATTCTCCCGTAACATTTCCAAGAGGAACCATATTTTTAAATGGCTTTGTCGATAACACTATTTCTAGTAGCTCAAAATTTATGTTTCCCAGGGTAGCAACATTTAGTTCAGAGGACAAGAGACCATTTATGGGAGCAGACACTGTATTTTCTCTTCCCTTAGATTTTGAAGGCGCTTTGCAAAAAACAGATGAATCAGTTTTGGACGTTCGCACATTTCGTATTCCGCGCGGAAGTATCTACATGAACGGCAATGTTAAGGGGACACTTGACAAAGATCTTGAATTTACTGTTCCTGCCAAACTGTACTTAAATGTTAACATAAATCCCTATTTAGCACCAGTTTATACTTTGCCAGAAGATTTAGTAATAAGTAAAGTAGATGATAATGGTGATGAAATTCCTGTCTTCACTCTTGCCACGGGCACGTCTGTCATTGGAGGAATTGACAGAAACCTTAGTAAAGGAAATATCATATTTATGTTGCCATGGAAAATACAATTTGATAACGCTGCAGTAGAAAATGACATAGGCAACAGTCCTCTGTTCACCTTCAATGGTAAAGATGATAATACTTTTATTGTGTCCAGTGGCAATGTCTTTGCCACAAGAAACTTATCACATAAATTACTCAAAGATATCTCTTTTGTTAATACAATAGAGAAAGGTGTCTTAGAAAATGATGTAACATATTCGGTTCCTAAGAACGTAAATGTGTTCAATGAGAAGTCACTCAGAGTATCATTTCCATACATACTGAAAAGCAGTATGGAATATTCGGCAGATAATTTGGAATCACCAATACGATTTCCTATTGGTACCACTTTTTTGTCTGGCTTTAACGCCAATATTATTTCTGGGAATATCAAATTCATGCTGCCAAACCGACCATCTTTTGAAGGAGAAATTAACAATATACTGAAAGATAACACCGTGTATTCTCTACCATTAGATCTTCAAGATATCAGTTTAAGCAGCTCTGATATCTCTTTTGATGAAATCAATTCCTTCGAGCTTCTACCCGGGACCATTTTCATAAACGACGGTCAGAAGGGAACTCTCGATACAGCTACTGTTTTCAGCATACCAAACGAAATATTTTCAGCTATTGACTTGCGTCAGTACACGGCACCGGTTTACACATTGCTAAATGATATGATGATAAAAGAAGCTGATGATTCAAATGGTTCTCTGACACTTCCTACGGGAACCTTTGTTGTCGGAACTTTTGACAATGAGTTCAGCGCTCAGAATTTACGATTTCTGTTGCCGATAGAAACACAGTTTTATGATGCTGCAATTGTAGATAAAGTGGGATCTAGTCCTATATTTACTTTTAATGGTGGAAATACAGATTATAAGGTTACCAAAGCAAACACACCTGCCATGTTTAATGTACAATATACGTTGCCGACTGGTCTTTCCTTTGCAAATACAATAGGGGAAGGAAAGTTAGAAAAAGATGCGAAATACTCAGTACATCGTCGATTGAACAATAACTTGATAAGTAATAAAATTGGTGTCACCATGCTCTATACATTAAAAAAAAATACGGAATTTTCAGCGGATGATTTTGACACATCCATCATTTTTCCCTTGGGCACTGCGTTCTTAAGTGATTTTAGTAAAAATTTACCTGGTAACACCAAATTTATGTTGCCAAAGATGGCTTTTGTTACACAGGGGAATGAATTTTTAAAAGAAGATACTGTGTATTCCATGCCCTTGAGCATGCAAGATATAATTTTCAGTGAAACAGGCAGAGATGCTTCTTCTGTTTTTTCAATAACACTACCTGTTGGTACGCTCTACATGAACAGAGGTACCATGGGCACATTGGCGACAGGTGTAAACGTAACATTTCCAAAAGAGATGTTTACCGCTTTGAACATCGATTCATATTTACCGCCACTGTACATGTTACCATCGGACATTAACTTAACGTACAAAGGTATCAATCGAGACGGAACTGTTTCAAGCTTCATCCTCCCCCGAAATTCGTTTATTATTGGTGGCATTGACAACAATCAATTTTCGTCAGCAAGAAATAGTTTTGTTTTACCATTTGACATATCATTTTACGATGATTCAACGAAAGATTTACTCGGATTTAGTCCGATATTCTCATTCCCAGGTGAAGTCACATACTTCTTATCAAATGTCACATCAGATAATGAAATAAATTACGCGTTGCCAAAAGGACTGAACTTTATAAACGTAAATGGAGAGGGAACTCTTCAAAATTTCCTGACGTATTCACCATCTAAATTTTCTCTTCCAAAAATTAACCTGCGTGACCATCTGACAGATCGTTTACAAATGAAATCTCCAGAAACTGCAGAAGAAGGAGCGGTTCAAGGCCCATTTGTACTGCAAAGTAATTTAAAATTTTCTAATAACGTCCCACAAACTATGATACTCCCGCGGGGAACATACATTCTTTGGGGGTACACTAGTCGTAATAATAAAAATTATTTATCTGAAAATGCAAAATTTATGCTTCCAATTGGCGTCATGCTTGAAGACAGTAATGATAACATGCTCAGTAAAGAAACCACTATATTTAATTTAAATCAAGGAATGAAGCAAAATATTCTTTTTTCGGGTGCAAAGCAAGAAGTGTTCATGTTACCTGCAGGACTACAGTACATAAATGCAGATGGAACAGGAGTGTTAAGTAAAACTGTTACCTTCACCACACAACCGCAGTTATTAACAACTTCTAACTTAACCAAATATTCGCCACAAATTTTTAATTTACCACAGGATTTTACCGTAGAAGAAAAAGCTGAAAACAAAGAACAATATTCCGCATTTTTAACGTTACCAAAGGGTACTACTGTCATTGGTGCTGTTCAAGGGGACAAATATTCCGTCTCTCCGTACTTTATTCTTCCAATGGGCGTCAGGTTCAGTAATTCTCTTGTGACTGGTTCTTTTGATCCGTCCGTCATTTTCTATACACCATCAAATGCGCAATTTAAAATGATAAAAATTCCGTCTTCATCTCAGTTTAGTTACAGCCTTCCGATGCGATTAAGTTATTTCAGTTTTGGCCAAAGTTACAAGCTGCCAATTTCTATTAATTATACTGTGCCAACTTTAAATCGTACGATAGGTCTGACCACCTCAAACACGCTTAACATGCCAACTATGTTATCAGAAAACACAGTTTTTGAATCAAATATTAATGGCGGAGACGTGTCAGCTGCTAATGATTTGATTTTACCAAAAGGCACGTACATTGTATCCGGTTATCAAGATCCTGTTATGGGCAATGGAGCTACATTCTTGTTACCAAATGGTGTTATTTTCAAAGACAGACAACTGAGTAACGTGCCTGTGCCTATTACATTTTCATTACCAATGAACGTGATTTACACTAACTTAGGTAGCCACGTCGGAAACACCAAGGTTCACTTCAACTTGCCCGCGGGAACTATGTTTTCTAGTCAACTAGGAACAAAAACTTTAAGTGCCCCTGTTACATTTTTAGTAAATCGAATTGAGAATTTCCACCCTGGGCCGAAAGAAAATCCGATACATATTCTACAGAGTGATGAATTATTTACCAAAGAAATGAATTCTGTAGAAGGAGGTTTCTCCTTTGTTCTACCAGTTGGCACAGTGTTTCTCAGTGGGTTTACTCCCGGGAACATATCTGGAAACACACAGTTTGTCATGCCAGGGGCAATAACCCTGTTCGGCAGTGAAGGATCAGAAACACCTACAACACTAGACAAAAATACAGTTTTCTCCCTAAAAGGAGACACCACCTATTTTCATTCTAAAAGCACTTTTAGTGACGATATTAATGTCATTTACAATCTACCAAAAGGACTAAAATATGAAAGTATAAACTTCAGCGGTTTCTTACCTCAAGCGTTCGACTTTACAATTGATAAAACCAAATATCCACCGACGAGCTTCAAGATAACAAATAAAGTTAACAATGTATTTTTATCTGAAAACACGAGATTTTTTAAAACTGATTCAAATGGTTCGCAAAAGTCATCTCTATTCTTACCCATTCGTACAATATTTCTAAGTGGCTTTAACAGCAGCTTCATGTATCCTGAAGCCCAATTTATCCTTCCAAAGGAAGCAATCTTTTCTGATACGAATTTGCATTTTGAAAATGCATCATCTGTGATTTTCACATTACCTACGTCTGTATCTTACAAAGCAAAAAAAGGTTCGTCGGAGCCAGGAGAGTTCATACTGCCACAAAGCACTATATTTCTTAGCACCAATGGAGTGGGCGTCTTGCCCACTGATATTAAGTTTAGACTTGCACAACAACGAAGCAAGCCATACACGTTAGAAAAAGATACCTTATATGAGCCTACCAGTGGGTCGTTTGATGCAAGTTCAATTTTAAAACTCCCGAAAGGAACAATCTTCATGGGAGGGTATGCAGATTATGGTTTTGGACTTGGTTTAGAAGTTTCAACAACATTTATGCTGCCAACCACTACCACATATGTTGATGAGGGGCTCGTTGATATTATTGGTTACAATCCAATATTTTATCTCGCAGACTTTAATTCAAGCGGTTATTATAATTTATTCAGGCAAAGTGAAAATTTTACTTTATTTTCAATGCTTACCCAGTATTCAATTCCGAAAGATATATCTTTCTTAAATGGTAACCACAGAGGAACCTTGAAACAGCCTCTTGTTTTTACGCTAACTAATGATGAGAGATCAACTGCGCCCATTCCAAGTAATTTAATGCCATATACGCTGCAGAAGACAACAGCATTTGTGAGTGACAGCTACACTCTGGCATTTCCAATAGGAACAACATTTTTGAGTCATTTTGATGGGCTTACAATTAATTTTTATTCTAAATTTATTCTTCCAAGGAGAACAGTATTCAATGCTGATTCCTCTACTTTACCATCTGATTTAGATACTGCCATATTTAGCCCACCAGACGGTACCTACACGTTTACAATTAGTTTAGGTATTTTCACTCTTCCTGCTGGAATGAGATATGTTACCAAAACTTCAGATGGTGTATTGGAAGATAACTTGCCGTTTATTCCACCAAGTGCCGAAAGCAGCACAAGAATTAATGATGAAACGTTTACTCCTTATTCATTGCCACAAAGCATTGCGTTGTTCCTTAAAGATTCAACAGCTAATACCGTAGCTCAGGAGATAAAGCTGCCGAGTAAAACCCTTTTTATGGGTGACTTTGACATTGAAAACATAAGACCGCAGACATCTTTCATTCTACCATCAAACACTGTGTTTCTGGATGATGCATTTTTGTATGAAGACGATACAATATTTTCATTACCTGGCGAGTCTTATTATGAAGGCCGTTTTCAAGGTGACGATGTCACTGAAAGTGGAGAATTATTTTATTTATCCCCGGGGGTAATGTATTCAAACAGACGCGGAACCGGTATGTTTGATATACCGACAACGTTCACCCTGTATCCAAATGATAAAGATGTAACAATTGGTTCTACATTAACATCAACACAATATTCGCTTGAAAAAGATACAGTTTATAGAAATACAGGTAGTAAAGGTAGTAGTAAAGTAATTCTGCCACAAAGAACCACTATTATCAGAGGAGGAAATGAAAATGTTTTGTTCAGTGGTGTAACATTCTCACTTCCACACAATATTTTATTTGACGATTTGACCATTCAAAAACAGACAAAAATGGCTATATTTTCCACTCCGCCAAATGTAACTTATATAAGTTTTATAAATGACACTTCTAGACACCAGGAGTCAGGGATTATATACGAACTTCCACCAGGAACAACGTATATGACACCATACACCATGGGCGTATTAAATTATACAACAACATTCACTGTAAGAGAACGATCTGTTGGATCCAAACAGTTTTCAACAGGAGATAAATTATTTACACTTGACAGAGATATCACATATAAGAGCACAGATAGCAATGAAGGAAGTGCGTTTTCTTTCACTTTGCCGAGACTTACTCAATTTATCAGAGGTGGTAATGAGGATACCCTTGAAGAGGGCGCCGCATTTAAACTACCGCAGGGAACAACTTATGACGTTAACAATCAAATTCGTCAGGTTGGCTTTGATGATATATTTACGTTGCCCGATAACGTTATTTTTTCCAATGCTTACAGCAGTACCACTTTGCCTCCTGGGTCAAGGTTTATTTTACCGGAAGGTGTAATTCGTACAAGTGTAGGTAATTCGGAGCCTGTTTTGGCAAACACCACATTTTTCACTCCAGCACCCACAAGTACACGAAAACCAACTAAGGTTCCGATACATGCTGGTAAAGTTATTATGAATGACGGAAAGGAATTAAATATTGGGGATGGCGATGAATTGAAAGTAAACGGTGCCATATTTGAACTCCAAAATGAAACATCATATTCAAATAGCATAACGTACACAACTGGGCACGAGTTTCTCATAGAAAACGGAACTTCGTTCTCATCCAAATGTGACGCAGTTATCAAAGGTGATGCAACTGTTCACTCATACGGTGTGAAATATAATACTGGAAATGGGACATCAATACTGGAAGCTTTGTTCTCTCCTCCAAGCAACTCCAAGTTCATAACTCCAGAAGGTAACTCGGCCATTGTAGAGGGTGGGGAGGTTACTGTGCCTGATGGTACACAGTTTTCAATATTAGATGGTACAATCGTCACAAAAAATGCCACTGTAACCGTGCACAATTCACAAAGAATAAAAAGGGCTTTAACACAAAATATTATCCAAATTCAAAATGCCACTTTCATGCTAGAAAATGGTGGTTCCTATTCCAATGTTAACAACACAGCGATAGATGGAGGCAACTACAGTTTACTTGGAGACGTAAAACTTAGCAACACTGGAACAACTCTTGTTTCCGGTGGCGTTATAACGCTGCCCAATGGAACCGTTATTGTAAATAACGACACTGTACTTATTGAATATGGAGTATTTAGTCTGCCAAAAGGAACTAATCTACACGTAGGTGGCAATTCTAGTGGTATAATACGAGGCGGAAAATTTACTCTCCCTCCGAAAACAGAATTTATAGTACCTGAAAGTGAAGATGCAAATAAAATGGCAGTAAATGACTTTGAAATTTCTAACGACACACAAATTGGCAACGGCACAGAAAAAGACTTTTATGTTTATGTGGACGATTCTAACCAAGACGATGGCTTCTTACACGTGTATGTCCTGAGTAAAGATGGGGAGGTCTACGAAAAGGACGATGTTATACAACGCCTACAATCAACCTGCGAGGGTATAGGTGAGCATTATATGTTAAATATGTGCAATTGTATTGCCACTTATTGTCTCGGAGAGCATCTGTCGAATATATGATGTAAAAGATATGTTTAGATGAGAAAAGCAAAGAAAAGCGCACCCACTTAATTAAATGGGGTCTAGTTTTTGGTAATTCCGCCCGCAATGACAGAAAACTGAGAACACCAGGAAGGTGTATTGTAAAGGTATTTATTTGGTTTACCGTACACAAGTAATGATCAGATATTTCTAGACATGGTGCCATACAATAACACTTGTAACAGATATTTACAATAAACATTAAAATAAATGCCAGAAATAACAAATGCAATGAATGAATTCTTAAGTACGCAAGTCAAATCTTACTTCGATCCAATATTTCTTCAAAATAACAAAAACGTAATTGATTATGATAACATCAATGTATTGTAGAGGATGACGACATGTGCAATGTGATACACGAGGTAACACGTGCCGAAGAGACGTCTGGAGACCCACAACAGGTTAAAAAGGAAGATGGATATTCCGGTGGACAAATTTTTGGAATATTGCGTAAGTCATGAAGCTATATTACACTTCATTACTTGTGTTCTCCTTGCTTTCGCTGTGCACACACAGACTTCAGTGTCTGTTGCTTCTGATAGGCATCAAACTTCGATACTTTTAGATCAGTGATATTTAATAATTTAGTTCATTTAAAGATCCCAGTGTACTTGCTGATACCTAATATGCCTGCTACAGAATGTAGCACAACTCAGATTTTTGTGTAATATCATTGGAAATGGCCGGTTCTGGAACAGGATCATCGGTTTCCGTAATCGCATAAATGTTGATCCAGGTTTTCATTTCCTTGTTTGTAAAAAAACACGCCATACTGGCTAAAAGTCTCGGTCTGGTTATACCATCCAGTGTAGTTACGATACTTTGTATGTATTGCCCACGTTCTGACAGAATGCATATGCGATCATTTTGACAGTCGGAAACCATCAAACATCCCTTTTGATCCGCTGCTGCTATAGCTTGAATATTTGGTTCTTTACCTCTTATCGGTCCTTTTACAGTCCACACTTGATTCCCATCTATATTACTTGCATTTATGCGCGAACCCTTAGCCACCACAATGAACTTTTCCTTTGCAGTTGTTGTAAATGTGCAGAGGCAAGTTGGATCTGCCAGATTCGTTTTTATTTCTTTTTTAAGTTCCATTGGTACATCAGTTGCGTCCAAAGCTGCCACTCGAGATGTGGACCCATCGGTAAAGATGACAATGTCACCATTGTTGAAGCTACCGAACCATTTAGGTTTTTTGTTCTCTGTTTCATATGCCGGGTGGGGACTAGCTCGTGAATTATTTAATTCAAGAAGCATGATTTTGTGCGGATAGGAGCAAATGAAATAAATTTTCCCCATGATTTTTCCACAGATGAAGTCTATTATATATCCAATACCACCAGGAAGGTTAACATCGGTTACGGACGAGTTATTATCAAGGGATCGTAGGGAGAGGCGAAAAGCTCCCTTTTTATGCATGTTTTTAACGCTATACACTGTCCCAAGTGAAACGTTTATTTAACGTTTTGTAAACGTTTCATATTATTTTCCTACCTAAGAAAACATTTCCCATCCACTGTTACATTAGTTTCCACACCTAACAAACGTTTCAAATCCATTTAATGTAAAGAATTTATTCAAGTTAAAAGTTTCCTTATATATGTGCATGGGCAAATAATATGTTGCCAAATTAAATCCATATATGTTGAAATTGCTCTGTTTAGCCTTCTGTTTATTTTGAACATCATATCAAGTTTTTGATTGCAAGTAATGTTCCTCTGGCCTCCTGCCACCTTATGCAGCAAAAACATCAATTCCTCATAATATTAAGCTGATTGTACTAGTATATCATTAATTTTCATTGGCCCCATTGGGATTAGACTTCTATAAATGTGTTTTAATTCGACGTCTATCTTCACATATTTCACCAATTTCACAAATAACTTGTAAAATATCCAGAGTAAATAAAATGCATATTTCCTCTTTCTGTAATCAGTCTCTCTATCACAAATGTAATTCATCAGCAGACATAGATTTTTCAGACTCCATTCTGCTTCCCTCAGAACTATTCCTCTCTTGTCATGAATTGACTCAAGGGGATAACTACCAAACTCTGAACAACCAGGAAATATCCTTTTATGAATATCCATTATCAAGTGCATGTATGTGCCTATTTGACTCAATCTGTAATATAAGATAAAAATAGCCTTATTGAATAATAAACTAAAAAACTGTATATGTTATCCACCTCACATCTATGTTTATTAATCTGGATCTCAACTTATAGTGTCATGTCACCCAATATGTATATCATTTGCATAACAACTACTAGTGTGAGTTTTGCTTGAGCTGTTGTGCTGGACACAAAATACTATAGATATACCATCACAAATATGACACTTTTCATGCCTGTCTCCCAGGATTCCTACTTGCCATTATAATCTGTTAAAGCTGCTGTCTATATCTACACTATTATGTGACATAAACTGAGCTAAAATCTCAAGGACCTACATATCTACTTGTTCATATAACTATTATATGTGTACACTCATGCAGTTCTACACTATCACTAACTAGTTAACACTTAAAACTCAATGTTACAATCTACTAATTCATGAATTGAGTAGGCATATATTCTTAACTTTACTATACAGACTGACATACCAACAAATTAAACAATTTACTATCCCGATTAATTCACCTTCTGCTATTCTAAAAATAACAAAATCTGTCTACATTCCTGATGACCCCATACAACCCAACAACACCAACAGTAAAATCATTTAAAAGTACTCACCTTTACTTGTGGAGATCTCTTTCCAAGGTGGTTATTCTCCCTATGAGTACATAAATTGAAGTGTTTATTTGCTCCAACTTGTCCTTTATTTCTATTATTCTCTCTCAAGGTACTTCAGGGTTTGATGTTAAACTGATATAGGTTAAGTCTAAATGTTCTTTGCATTCATATTTTAATTTAAGCTCATTGTACATAAATCCTAATTGTATGTGTTTGTCTCTCATCTGCTCTGCTTTGCATAACTCCACCATGACTATCACAAACTAAATGTGATGGACTTGATGAACATAGAACCAGCATTAAAACCAGCCTGTATCCTAGTATGTAATTTACAAACGTGGCTGCACTCTTTCCACTATAATCCAAATTTCCCTACATGTGAACATGGATAGATTTGTATATAAACACTTACCAGTAGTCTCAGTGTACTCTAGTAACCCTCTTGGTTACATCAATTCTAAAGGTAACTGTAAAAACAAATCATTATAAGCATTAAAATATAATGGGGGGGGGATGGAAATGGCCATGGTTTCAATCCAAATGTGCCTTAGCACCTCTCAAACCTAGGATGTACTGAGTCAATATTCGTGTATTTTCATTTTGTTTTTTGTTAAAAAGGAATCAGTTACAGGCATCTTAGAATGGATAAGAAATAAATTTATGTTTACTAGTACCAAATTCTGATCAACCAGGAAATATCCTTTTATGAATAACCATCATCACATTCACCTACATATTTGACTCAGTCTGTAATATAAAATAAAAATATTTGTGACAATTGAAATAATAAATTCTGGCATGCACATGCAGTTAAACCCCATCTGCATGTGCATGCTACATGCATGCACCATGCAGTACATATACATTTGTGTATTTAGTTCACATCTCAACATATCACACACTACCTGAACAAATAAATAACCTTTTTATCTACACTAATTGACTTTTAAACACCCACACAGTCATATCTTTGTATGTTTTCCCCTGACCTAACAGTTTGTTTTTTGTTAGTAAAACTGAAAAAATGTAAGCAAAATTACCCCAGAAACAATTCAAGACAGCGACATTTTGAATGGAATGAAAATCATCCAATACTGCCATCTGGAAACAAAATCTAACAGGCCCGGCACACTATGTGAATGATGTGAGGGATTGGTGTGCACTTTGTGAAGGAATTGTTACATTCTCCATTGACACCAATGTTAAA
>JBCAUI010303299.1:0-15508 GCA_038406195.1 Haplosyllis anthogorgicola
TGGCGCATCAAAAGCACAGCGTGAAATTCTTATGTCCTCTCTTTTGTTCTAGATGTTTGGAAACTGATACAAATTCCGTGTACTGTCAGTTCTTTCAAGGACATGCTTGAGAAAATAATGAAAATTGTCTCAATTTAAAACAATTAAAAATTATATTGGTAATATTGGTATTTGCAAAATTGTTTTGTTCAGTCTTTTCCTACTTAATCCACTTATTTCCTTGAAAAAGAACAGCAAAAATTGCAGACACTTATTGCGTTTGTTGGAATTGTTTGGAAAGCTAAAAAGAAACAAAAAACATTGGAAATTAAACCATTTCGGGACATCAAACATTTACAGCCCATGCTAAAATATAGATCAAATTATTGCTCAGATACTGGTGAATGCAACAGTGACTTGAATAGTTTCCAATGCAAATACACAACCTTCACATTCTTTCAGTATTCAGTCACTGTTTGATCCATGAAACCAGAACAATATGATCAAAACAGTATGGTCCCCTCGGGCTCAATATGAATATGACCCAGATCTAGTTATTAACCCAGTAAATTACTGAACTTCCTTCGGGAGAATAGAATTTCTCTCTTGTGAGCTGGACATTCTATTCTATAGCTATTATTTTAGCATTAAGGATGTGGTTCTTAATTTGAATGAGTTTGCTTATTGACCTGCATTTGTAATAATTTCACTTGATTTGATAATTTCACTTACCTAAAATCGAAATTCATCTGACATTTTTGGAAATATATAATTAGAAATAGTTTTACCATATCATTTTTGTGACCTTGGGCTTGATATAGCAGGGAATTCTCATTTCTCCCAATTCTCCATAAAGGTAAATTTAATCAGTTTCGTCAATATTTACATTCACTTAGTTTTCTGGAACAACGACGACAAATCAGCCAGAGCCCCATAGTGTAGTGGTTAGTGTGAAGTGCTGCTGTGCAGGCAGCCCAGGTTCTCTTCCCAGACAGGGTAGAGACATTGGGCAGTGTCTCAGTAGATCACAGCCTCACCAGACCAAGGTGTAAAATTGGTACCAGCCCTATGTGGGGTGACAGAGATGGTACCATGTGGAGCGACACCTGATTGCATCAACACAAGGTGATGGCTCACTTGGGATACTTGCACCATGGTTGGGCAAGTTCTCAGGTAAGTTCCTGGCTGGAAAGTTAAAAGTTGTAAACCGCAATTGATGTCTGAACTGAATATAACTGTGGTATATCAAGAGAAAATTAACTTTAACTTTATTAACGTTCAGAAAAGAGGAACGTGTAAAAATACCTCAGAAACAGTAGAAAAGTCAGAAAGTCAGATGGAAATATCTGTTGGTGGCTCCTCATGATTGGAACGGGTGATGCCTTTCATGGATGAAAGACAAAGCATGTAACTGTATTGTTGCAAAGTTAATAATTGGGAGCTTATAAACATACGCAGGCTAACTAAGATTTAAACCCTTTAAGCAACACAAATACAATAAAAATAACCTCACTGGCACTACCCACACAGCTTAATCTTTATCTGACCCATTTATTGTATAGGAATTTATTCGCAAAATGCAACATGACAAATATTTTGACAAGGTCTGAAAACAATGCCCAAAGCAAACATTTTACGCTTATTGTTTGTGTGACCCACTTATTAAGTCCAAGGCCAATATTTCTTCCCCGAAGTATCATTCTGTAGATTACCTCTGCATCAGCATAACTCTGTGACCAAGAGATGCAAATGCTTCAATAAATGAAAGCGGTTATTAGCTATTTCTGACAACTTAAATACATCGCCATTCTGAATGTTTTAAATTCACCAAAAGAAAATTCATTCTTTTAAGCACCCGTAAATAATTCAGATTTTGGTCCAAAGAAGAAGACGTTAATTTTCAACCCCAGCTCCTGAAATTGATTTCATCAATGGAATTCCATGCTGTGGCTCAGATTGTTCTCAAATGAATAGTATTAACCAGATATTTAATCATCTGCATGAGTGAGAACCGAAAAAAGACAGACAAGAAATAGACACACAGTGACAGAGAATATTACAGGATCACAATATAAGCTTTCGTTATACTTGCTATAATAAGAAATACAAATACACATTAAATTTGGCTCAAGTCATTGACCAGTACACAAAAGTTGTGTGCGTAACGGTAGATACAAGAGCTCCCATAAGGTATCAGATAAGTGATATTGTACTCAGTCACACTTTGATTTTGTGAATTTTTCGTATTGATAGACAAGCAGACAGACATACAAACAGCCAAAAAGACCAATTGTTGCAAGCGCACACATTTATGCGCAAAGCTCATGTAAATTCAAACCAACAAACGTTTTGGAAATGACAAACAAGCAAAGAAACATTCCTCTCCAAGAATGAGTGTCAGGCAATCACGTTTTATCGATTTCACAGAATCCCCGCGTTTAGACATTTAAGACAGGGTTCTAATGCCTGTAATTACCAGAGTTCTAATGGGAAATCCCTTCTCGGGGATCAGTATCCTGCAGGGATTCCCCATGGCGGAATATCCTCACCACTTCAATTAAATCCAGGGGAAATCCCATTACAGAAATCAATGGAAAAGAGTCTCGAAACTAGATCAGCTGAGTTTCCTTTCCTGTATCATGAATAAAGATGGCATGTAAACAAAAGGAATATGAATAATGATATTGCTAAATTAGGTCAAAAGCAAGATAAATGGAGAGGAATTTATTGACGTAGTTTAAATTGATAATGCAAATAGTGTCAACCAAAATGATAGAATGTAAGCAATGTAATGTAAAAATGCTTCTTTTTGGCCCTAACGTGCTACGAATAAAAAGATAGATCTAGATCTACCAACATTCAACAAGCTTCTGTTGTGTTTCAGGCATGCATGGACTGTGATGAGGACGCTTTGTACGACAACATACAGGATGGAGTTACAGTGGAACAAGTCAACGAGAGGGACAGATCAGGAAGGGTGAGTGCAATATCTTATATTACTAAGCCTGGGACTAGCGTCTTTCTAGTCTTAACATGGGGATCTGGGAATTCCCGACTGGCGTTACGGATTTGACTAAAGACCCCTAGAATAGCAGGTCTAAAAAGGATTATGACACTGAGTAACCATTCAAGCAAATTGTTGTTTTCAGTATAGAGAAACTCATGAAACTGCCATCAAATTGGCAATGTACAGAACAAAAGAGGAAATGAAAACTATTTTAAGCTGTGTTTTGCATGTGGTCGAGTTCCTAAAACTGATTTCATGAGTTTTGTTCCTCCAATGCTGCAGTAAAATGGCATGAAGGAAAGCTAAAACTCCTTAATGCGTTGCCGAAGTCAATCTTAAAAATCCACTGAAAAAGTGTTTACTTCAATGCTTTCACACAAAATGTGTCGCCTATATTTCGGCATTGTTGGTTTTCCAGATGCAAATAAACCAATCCTATAAACAGGAATGAGAAAGTCAACATGGTGCGCTGGTAATAAAGTGTTTATCCTTGTGATTAGATTATGTTTTCTCCTAATGAAATGCAGATTACAGAAAGCCTATATCATCTCTGTCTGCTTAGTAACTAAAAGGTTTCCTAGGGAACAAGTTCACAAGGGCTTATCATGTCATCCTATTATATTTATAGAATTATTCAGTGCGGGGCTGCAATAAACCAATTACCATGGCAGCGCGTTCCTTTTATGTTGATACATCGACATCCTCTCATCTTTTTGCCCACAAGATGTTGCAAGCAAACATCTTTAATTCATCAAGGTTTTAAATTTAGTACATGGTTTGCAGTGTATCATTGATGCATGTAAGGTTTTCAGTGCAATTTTCACTTGTTAACGTTTGAGAACAAAATGATTTCACGCTGTGCCATTGATCTTCTTGAAACAACAGCGTGAAGTTATCTTGTCCCATGATTTTTTGACCCTGATATAAAGTAAAGTACTTGCATTTCAATTACTTCAGACTAAATTTATTAAGTGACGTTGAAGACTCTTCATTTAGGACGCTGGTGACAGACAGAGGAAGAAACCATTGCTCACCAATAATTATTAGGAAAAATAGTGCAACAACTCTTTTTGATTCCATACATGGGCATTTTACTGTACCCATAACCATCCATGTCTCATAGGGGTGTGCTTAAGAAGGTTCTTGTGCATAAATATGAATTGTTTTAATTGCAACATTGGGATTTAACTAGAAATGTAGCCTTTGTTTGCTTTTGTCCCTAAAACGTTCTTCTCTGCTGCGGAAAATTTATGATTGACCTGGGCAGATAACTATTTTGAGTATTTTTTGAGTATTTTAAGTGGACTTCACGCTGGAATATTTTGGTATCTGCATGAATACATAAATAGGAATATGCAAATGACAAAACACTTACAACATCATTTTTGCATGAGGAAATTTTTATGTGATAAAAAAGTGAATTGCTTGCTCTTGACCAATATGAACAGAAAAAAAGCGCATCTGCGGCGGAAGGCTACACACTAAGCTCAACTGACATCTACATCTCGGTCTCGAAAACGCATCGTTTCATTAATTATAGACAAATTGTTAAATACATTATGTATGTCCACAGTGCATTACTCTTTGTTTGGGACAAATGCGTATTTTCAGAAGATAGATCAGAATATCATCAATGCAGTAGAATCTGCCGTCTTGCTGCATATTTTTCAATAGGGTAAAATTTTGAGTTCACTGTAGAATGATACTGAATGTAATCGATTAAAAAAATATTCCCAGCTATTAATTTTGGTTTTCATTATTTGTCATTTGAGTCGAAATTGAAAGTGAAATAATACTTTTAATTTTACTGGTATACTGAATAGATGTTATTACAGTGGATCTTGGTACATTAAATGCGGGTCTGCTCTGATACTTTGTGTAGCCTTTGTGTCTTTTCAGCACATGTATATGAAATTTTATCCAATTTGTTATCACCCGAATGGTGCAAATGTTTTATCAGTTGTTTGTCAGTGTACATATTTTAGATGTAAGCAAATACAAAATATCTGAAGCATGAAGAACGAATAAGCGCAATAGAGAACACCCAGTGTATTTGTTTTTGAAGGAGTGCGGTCCTAATATCTGTCGCAAATCGAGAATCTCCATTGATGGCCTATGGAACATGAACAGAGGGCGGCATCATGTAGTGCGAAATCCCCATAGAGTGACAAATATATTGGGTGTTTTGTAGACACACATAGGCTACACATTAAACGTTCCTCTCCTATCTGTAAGATCCAAGCGGCAGTGATTCACACTGGGCTAAGACTCTCTCTCTGCTCCCACTCAATCTGTGTATTTACCAAGGCAAGCAGGGGCGGGGGGGGGATTAAGTCAGCAATCGGCACAGTCAAGCTGACTTTCCACCGCATCATTAACTAGAAAAGGTTTTTGGCTCTCACATGATGTTGATACAGAGGAGCTGAAGGCCATTGGCTGATCCAGGGGGGGGGCGCCAACCCAATTTTCACCTATTTTCGCCCAAATATCGAGAAAAACTGCATGAAAATGAAGAAGAATTTGGCCGTAGGGGGAGGCGCGCGCCTCCTGCGCCCCCCCCCCTAGATCCGCCAATGTGAAGGCTGTGAGAAAGTAACCGGTGCCAGGGATGGGTTACGCTTATTCTTATCTATCCAATTCAGTTAAACTATTATTACCAGGCAAAATACCTCAAGCCATTGTTGTTTCTTTACATTGTAATTTCATTTGTGCGTTTCTAAATTTATAGGAATCTCAGCAGGTATTTTGATAACAAAAACAATGCAAACCAAAATTATTTAAATAGGCAAACATAACAATACCACATTTACATTTACAGAAAATGTATTGTTGTTTGGAAGACCAAACGTCAGTTTATCTATTACACAGAATTGGTACTGGGTACATACGGTTACATAAGGGAGCTTCCAAAAGGTGTCGTGTTAAACTTTTGATATGAATTCAATGTGTTGCTAGTACATAGAAAGGGCAAAAAATATGTAAGGGTTAAATAAAAATTTAAGAGTTAACAATTCAAAATAAAAGTATTTTTGTAAATGATGGCGACAAAATAAATAAAACTTAAGTGGCTCTGTCGTAACATTATGATGCCAACTTGATGGCGCCTGTTGTGCTGAGTAAGTATGAAGAAATTCTAACTACTAATTTAAGTTGAAATCTTATCGCATCATTTTATTGCATAAATTACATGGTTTTCAATTACTTATTAGGTTTCAAATTAAAATGGACGGTTTTCTCGTTTTAAAAGTAATTTGGAAGGTTTAAGAAGAAAATTTCACACTGAACCATGCGTGATGTAAAATATTAATACTAGTATTATTGCTTCACCGATAGGGGGAAGGTAAGTGAACGACGTCAAAAAAGACTTCTATTTTCATCTATTGTTCTAATGAATGGAATTGGTTTCATGCATGAATGCATGCATGATGGACTTCAATAGAAAGGACTAACATTTGGGCCCCACTTGTATTGCCAGGCTAACATTTTGTTAAACATAGTTAATATTTGCTAAACCTAGTTAACACAGTCAGCCCCATTTAACATTTTGTTAAACCTAGTTAACACTGTTAGCTGAATTAACATTTTGTTAAACAAAATTAACATTTGTTAAACCGAGTTAACACTGTTGGCCCAGTTAATATTTGTTTAAACATAGTTAACATTTGTTTAACCTAGTTAACACTGTTAGCTCCAGTTAAACTTTGTTAAACAAAATTAACACTGTTAGCCCCAATTAACATTTTGTTTAACAAAGTTAACATTTGTTTAACTTAGTTAACACTATTAGCCCCAGTTAATATTTGTTAAATGTAGTTAACATTTTATTAAACCTTGTTTAGACTGTCAGCCTGGTTAACATTTGTTAAACCTAATAAATGCTGTTAGCTCCAGTTAAACTTTGTTAAAACTTATTAACACTGTTAGCCCCAGTTAACATTTTGTTAAACAAAGTTAACATTTGTTAAACATAGTTAACAAATGCTAACAAATGTTAGCTCAGTTAACATTTTGTTGAACATAGTTAACATTTATTAAACCTAGTTAACACTGTTAGCCACAGTTAAACTTTGTTAAACCTAATTAATACTGTTAGCTCCAGTTAACATTTTGCTAAACAAAGTTAACATTTGTTAAATGTAATTAACACTGTTAGCCCAGTTGTTAAAACTGATTAACATTTGTTAAACATAATTAACATTTGTTAGACCTCATTAGCATTTGTTAGACCTCATTAGCATTTGTTATACCTCATTAACATTTCTAAGACCTAATTAACATTTGTTAACACCTCATAAACATCTGTTAGACCTAATTAACATTTGTTAACACCTGATTAACATTTGTTAGACATAGTTAACATTTTGTTTATATTGGGGAAGCTTTCTTCGAGACGTTAGGAACGATATTTTGTTTGCTTTTCTGTCTTGTATGCCTTTATGAATTTTTAGAGCCAATGCATATTTGGACCTGCGCAATCAGATCATGAAATTATTTTCAGAGTAAGGCCCCGCAATAATTGAATTTCATGCTGAGCTAATGGTTGGATAGCCTTAAATTTTGATAAGGGCTCTACTATGATTTCTGGATCTGGAAAGTTTAGAGGGGATGAAATTCTTATCAGTTTTCAAACAATATCGCATCAAAAGCACAGTGTAGAATGCTACTGTTCTGTCTTTTGTTCTGTACGACAGAAATTTCAGGAACTGATCCACACATTAAATATTAAATATGCATAATAGATAAAAAATAAACAAACGAATACGTTTTTTGATATAAATTTATCTTTTACATCTAAAATATGGCAGCTGGTACTTTCTCAAAGAGACCTTGCTGTACTAAGATTACAACTGGCCCACTTTCTTCCCACCTATCAGGTTTTATTTGTCCAAGCCAATGGTCAATTGAATAAATGATTTGTGCTGGAGGGTTGAGGTCTATCGGTCTGTTGAGAGTGATTCAGTGGAAATCTGGCTCGTTAACCTGCGTTTAACCTTGTCTCAATGTGGCTCGTCTGTTCATTGCCAGCTTATTCGCACAGGATAGAGCTGCTTATCTGTGGTCAGTACAGTAAGAGATGTGCGTTAGCGATTCAGAAGACAACATGCATTTCAGAATAATATGTAGGAGCTGATGGTGAATGATCATCATGGGTTCGTCTATGGTGCAGTGTAATGTCAACATTTAGTGGAACGATTAACATTCAAACACTAATTTTACGTTCAATTTCTACACTGGACAACAATAAAAACTTAATGGATCAGATTTTTCTTCAGTTACGTTTACTCGTCTTCTGATTTTGTACGACTTAAAAAAAACCCATACAACTCTGCGATAAATTTTATTATTATTCTCTTCTGAAATTGTTAATACCCTCATGTATCCTTATCAATTGAAATGATTATATGCATTTTAAGATTACGTCATGTTATTTCCAAGGCCACAAGCCATAGACCAGTTCTCCCAGTCAACTTCATGGTGGTATAATTCAATGAGTCAGTAGCAAAAGACTTCATGGCAC
This sequence comes from Haplosyllis anthogorgicola, assembly GCA_038406195.1. Lineage (NCBI taxonomy): Eukaryota > Metazoa > Annelida > Polychaeta > Phyllodocida > Syllidae > Haplosyllis > Haplosyllis anthogorgicola. Next base: position 8,505 of record JBCAUI010303299.1, read on the forward strand.
AGTGGTAGCATGTTTGACTATGGACCTGGTAAATTTTGTTCTATACTGTATTTTGTTCATTTTTCAAATGTTCAATAGATGTCGCCACCTCGAAGATATGTTCATAATTTGTATTGCAATACAGTACACAGAAATCGTATTATTTTGGAAATGAAGAGAACAAAGGAGAGAACGATACAATTTCACGCTGTGCTTTTGATGCGCTATTGTTAAACTTCTGATACGAACTCCGTGTACTGGTACCTGTGGTGACAAATAAGCACGGAATGTGATACCTGACATCCCTGATCCCTGAAATCCAAGCAAGGTGCATTCCAGCCTAATTTAGCCATGAGTTAAAACCAAAAAAATAATGGACTGCAATAAAGAAATTGTCATATCGTTAAATTACTGGAAAACCTTATTGAATTGAATTTTATGTTGAGCTCATTCAATTCCATTGTTGCGGGGTACTTAAATTTGGATAACAACTTTATGATCTGTCCACCAGGTGAGACTTTTCGGACGGCAGGGAATGTAATCGGAGAAGTAACAGCCAGTGGCCTAATGCGTGCATCAGGTGGCCGTCTCTTGTTAATGTCGTAAATCTAATGTCACTCTGACCCGATAACATTAACCTGCAGCAATCTGTGCAGGAAATAAATCCCGTCTAATCAATAACCGCCTAAAGCGAAACTCTTACATTTATTTCTGACTATTTTCGTGTGAAAAACTAGTAAAAGTATTTTTTCTATTTTATCATTGGGGAAGGATTGCAAGGCATTACAAGCTTTCCACATATCAGTTTGACACACATTAGTTTAACACACTCCGTTCGAATTCTTATTGGCACGACCAGCATCAAAATACCAACAATGCAGTAAAATCTGCCGTCTTCCAGCATGGTTTTGAGTCGTATAAAATAAAGAGTTCACTGTAGAATTATACTAAATGTAATCAAATAAAGAATATTTCCAGCCATTAATTTTGGTTTTCATTATTGCTCATTTTGTTCGAAATTGAACGTGAAATAAAGTTTGAATTTTACTGGTCTACTGAATAGATGATATTACACCGGGTGGCAAGATGACTTCCTTTATAACGCATTGTTTATGTTGCAATGTTTAGGATGTAAATAATAATTTCGACTAATAAACAAATGCAGGGTGTAGGATGGCAGTCTCGTAATGACAAAAGAGCCGGATACAGATTTATAATGCCAACTGAAGTCCTGTTGACGCAATGTTAAAAATGGTAAAAAAGTGCCGTGTTATTGTCATTGCTGTAAATGGGCATTTATGCACCAAATATCTCCAACATCTCTCCTTATTTCTTTTAAATGGAGATGAGAAGCCATGCTATAAGTCATTTTGTATGTCTTGTCATCATCATATTCAGCAATTAACACTTTGGTTCAAAAGTTGTGTCAACAAAATTTCTAGTGGCATTATGAATTTGCAGGAGGTTTGTCATTACGAGGCTGGCATCCTACACCCTGAAATAATAAACTCGAAATATCATGGACATATGTAGTTTATAAGCGTATCTCCAACACCAGCACCAAATGGTCCTGTAAAATTTTGCTGTTCAGGATCTACAAACAAGTAGTGTCTGCTGTCTATGCTTTGGTCATTTACGCTGTACAACATAGAGTTAACATCTAGAGTCTCCACTCCTACAGAATGCATCACATCCAGTGTAATTTTACTAAGAGCTCGCAAAACGTACCCTACCCCCCATCTCTCCTCAAGATTAGTATTTGGGCCAGCAACACCAGAAAGATAGAGAATACGCACTTTGTCTTCTTTAATTATTGTTTTCAATAAATTGGCCAAGGGTTGAATTGCTGCGAAGTATTCATAAATCAACTGATTGTGTACATTGTGATATATACAGTTAATAATCAAGAGTGGTTTTTCTTTATTCTTTCCCCTTTTGGTGATGTCTCGGTCCACATCCTCTCGTGCATTTTGCAGTTGTTCAATCAAATCTTTAAGTTCCGGTGCCCAGAGGAAGTTGACGTTTCCCACACGAATGTCGCCATGAAACTTCATAGTTAATGATGTAGGTAGTTGATCCATGTACTTTAACATGTAGTAAAACCAGTACCTGACGTGACTGTCTCCAATAAACGTTATCTGCAACATTGCACACAAATTGTAAGTTAGGAAATATAGCGAAGAGGTGTCGACCTCTATTGAACATGTGAAAAATAAGCAAAATGCACAACACCATAAGGATGACTGGAACATGGGAATTGCATGCTACCACTGTGCCACAGAGTCTCTTGCTTTTGGCTCATTGAATTGTGCCAATATGAAATTGACTTGGAAAACAGAGATTGCATAACCTGTTTTATTGTTTTTGTTGTTTGCATCTATTCCATGGAAGCAAAAAGGATGAATGACGTCTTCGTTTTCCCATTTTTTATTAGTTTTTATTCATTTTAAGACATGAAATGTATCTATAAAACTTGAAAACATTATGAAATGGGTGCCCAAATATCTAATTTACGTTTTGTGTCATTTCAAAGTTAGAAAAAACAAAAAAACTAAGAAAAAGGTGGTCGAATCTCCGTTTTTCAGTTTAAAAATTATAACGTGAGAATGTTTTGGCCACTGCATACGATCCGTGTATGAAGTGGCCAAAACGTTTTCATACTTATTTTCTCAACTAAAAACGGAAAAACGGAGAATCAATCACCTGTTTCATCATTTTCCCGTCTTTACATAACTTCTAAAAAAAACGGAAAACGGAAACGAAAAAATTGAAAAAGGTGAAAACTGTGACAGAATTTGAGAATAAGTACCTAACTCCATATACTTACATTCGTAAACTTCTTAACACATGTTTTCAACTTGTTCCCATCAATTTTTGGTACAGCATGACTCCCATTGAACCAGTGCCATCTATCGTCAAGTAAAGTCCAGTATCCTGACCGACCGACATGACCTACAAATTCATTAGAGGTTTTTCCTAATCCAATGTCCGCCTTATTCACCTAATTAGGTAGGAGCTGTAGCAATACCATTTTTGGTATATTTACCAGTTATGATATACTGGTGATACCAATTTTGGTTAGGGCAGTACAGTTAGTGCAGTCAGTGATATCAGTACATTTAACCCTAATTGGTCTACTTACAGAAATAAGGGCAATATCAATTTGGTCTGTATTTTAATTGCAATAAAAGAACAATGCACAGACATTTTATACATCAATTAATCTGTCTCGAGCAAGTCGGTCCGTTGGGTGGGCGCCACCTCTATTTTCGCCCAAAATTTAGCGGAAAGTGCATGAAAACGAAGAAAATTTGGACCGTAGGGGGGGGGGGCGTGCCCCCTAGATCTGCCAATGTGAAGGTAACATAATTTTAATTTTTATTAGAAACTTGCACCTTGATAGCTTGTGCTTATTGCCCTTAGGTGCTGCCACAATTGTGTGACGGCAGAAAACTCCTATGCTTTTACCATTGAAGTTCAGTACACCATCACATAATATAAGGTATAAAATCTTCTTTTGCAACATACACTTCGTACCCTCCTACTAAATAACCGTAGTGACTGTTATTCTATTTCACAAGGACGAAAGGACTGGGAACCCGGCCCTAGTCCCATCACAGGGACCCGAGCCGGGACCAGATGGCGGGAAATGGAATGGGTGAAGGAGGTGGCTCGCAGGCGCAGGTTTTCTGTTACAAGTAAGCTTCAAATTGATAGAAATTTAATTATCTGTCCATAATTAGATTAAAGTTATTCGGTATTTTAACAATACACAAATAGTCACAATAGTCAAAACCAACAGCTGTGAATTTGTACAATTTTGGTCATGCCAGGTCACTTTTATGACCATAAAAATTCAGCACCACTTCAGTAGTAACCAAATAGACAAATAGTAACCAAGTGTCCGTCATATTGAGAGGGCAGCACCCAACGTGCCACAGGTCCAATGTAGAATTTCTATTCTTAAGGATAGAAAGGCCAAATGTGAAATTCATTGCGATACTCAATACCCCTAGCCCATGCTATTTCTTGAAATTCCAATTGCTTCTTTATTTCAATTTAAGAATACTTAAAGGTAAAATAATAATAAATTATGAAATTGAATGCTATTATGTTTCGTTTGTGTCGAATATATTAAACATATGATCAAAAATAAAACTTCTAACTTATGTGGCCAAATAGAGTGTTTGGACTGTGTAAAATCTCCACTGATATCTTAGAGTAACATTATTTTAGTGTAAAAGTACAGATTTGTTTTTTATGTTTATGTATTATAATTTGGAAATACCGAAGAAACAGTGTGGCTGATTGGAAAATAGTACCGCAATTTTTTGTTTTAATTTTTTTTGTTACAGTTACCCCTGTTTAGGACTTTGTGTGACCTTCTCCATGGGTTTCAAAGCCAACGTGGATCTCTCGCCTGCACTCTTTCTTGCTTGGATGCGGTGATCCCAAGGGTCACGTCTGGTGCTGTACCTACCTTTTCCATCAACAGGGGTGTACCAGTACACAGAAATGGTATCATTTTTGAAACGAAGAGAACAAAGGAGAGAACGAAAGAATTTCACGCTGTGCTTTTGACGTGCCATTGTCAAACTTCTGATTCCGTGTACTGACTGTCAGTTGGGTACAACGTGTAACGATAGCGCATCAATGCGCGATTTTATAGCTAAAATTATGTGATAGAGTTCTGAACGGCAACAGTAAAATAAATGAAATTTCTACCTCCCCACAATTGTGGCAGCACCTGAGGGGCAATAAATACAGGTTACACTTCGTCCCCTACTGATAAGTGTGTGTACGGCAGGATCGCCACAGTATTCTATTTCATTGGTGGATCAAGGGAGGCGCCAGAGGCCTCCCCCATATTGCCAAAAATTTCTTCATTTTCATGCAGTTTTTGGTGATTTCTACGCAAAACTGAGTAAAAATTGGGCCGCTCCAAGATTGGCGCCCCTTTGCGAGAAATCGTGGATGCGTCGTTGTACTTTTCACAATTCATTTAATCCACTTACCCTGCTGTTTTATTCCCGACAATGATGATGACTGTCCGAAAAGATCCACCTGGACAGAGAACATTTCTTTGACGAAAGGTTGTCTTAGTTGTGTAAATGCTGTGAAATTGACAAAATGTGCTTCTCCTGATATCGTCGTGTTGTTTTCGTGAACAGAACACTTTGCAAGATAAGTTCCATTAAAATAATCAACAACTGGACAGAAATCTTTTGTGTGAGCACTGGTTTGTAAAACGGTAAAACCAGTTCCACCAGAACTGAACATGTTCTTGTAGGTCTCAGTAATGATAACTATAAAGTCGTTAGAATGTTCACAACTCTGAAAAGTCACGTCCCATCTGTAATCATCCGGATTTACGTCACTGCTCCAGTCTTCTAATATCCTCTTAAGTTTTTTATTGTGCCTTTTATAATTAGTAGTAAAGTTGAAAATGACGGTCACAGCTGATTTGGGTAAATCTTGAGATCCTACGTTGTTGTTGTTGTTGGTTGCTTGATTGATCATGCACAGAAACTTGTAATATTGCACATCCTCATTACTATAATGATCACATGTGCACCAATGAATAGAATCCCTGAAAGAAATGTAAATTTCATTTTCATTTTTTATTCATTATTGATTCATGAAGAGGAAAATACAATTTCAGAAGTTGTCTTTGATTGACACAATTTTTGTGTAATGAACACTGATTTATTTACTGATCATGTGGCAAAGTTATTAAGTAAATGTTACTTACTTTGAACAGTTGCCATGGTTACTTTTCACAACAAGATACTCATCATCCTGCCCTCTCAATCTATGTAAAATATTCGTCTCAAAATGATTCAGCGAGTGAGACAGTCCTTTCACGTGGGTGGTCGATATCCCAGCATAAACTGTGACGTTACTGTTAAATGCAATTAGCAATGTCAGTGCCGTAATGATGACGATTATGACGACACATTTGAAGTTGCAAAATTGTGGTTTAACGTTTTCCATTTTTACAGCACATATTAATTCAGCAGCACCTGAAATGCATTTCATTTGGTGAAAAAGTGTGCTATCTTGTGTCTCAATAATGAACAAGGTCATATATTCCATAAAAACCTTGTCTTTTTAAAACAAAAATGTTGGACCAGAGTCCATTTGTAAGGCAACTGATTGCCTCTGTTTTGGACTTCGTGTGACCTTCCCCGTGGGTTTTAAATCCGGGGTGGATCTCTCGCCTGCACCCTTATAGTCCGAGTCACAAATCATCAACCCAATGAAAATCTAGAATTACTTCCAAACAAATCATGAGTTCATAAACTAAACCTGTTGAAAAGTTACTAGAAGTAGTGAGGTAATTTTGTAAAACAAAAACTGTTATCTGAATGAATAAATTGTTAATGGCAAAGACATTCTTACTTTTATATGGATATTTTCTTTGTTTTCTATTAATATTATTTGTTTACTTCTGATGTATAAGATGATGTCATAATTGCCTTAGCCAATCAGAATCCTCAATATTTGGCTTTTCTCATCAGGTAGCCATGGAAACAGGGAATTTCTTTTCAGGGATGGCCATTTTGAGCCATTGTTTTAGCCATAAAAGTAAAAAATATAAAAGTAAAAATACCTTTGCTGTTGACTATTATTTTCTTCAGATAATTTTTATTGTTTTACAAAATTACCTCACAACTTCTAGTATCTTTTCAACAGGTTTATTTATGCAACCTTGATTCGTTTGGCAATAATTTGAGATCTTCATTGGGTTTATGATTTGTGACTCGGACTACACTTGTTTGCATGTGGTGATCCCAAGGCTCACGTCTGGTGCAACACCTGCCGTTTCCACTGATAGAGGAGTACACAAGCATCTGTACGGCATGGCTGGCTGGGCACCTCTCATATATTGATACTGCCTTCTATTTACGGATTCCTACCTAGGAAGTGCTGACTCCTATTTTACCCACCTTAATGCCCTGAACCAAAATGTAAACAAATGCATGACCAGGACACAACACAAAAGAATCATCCAAGTGCAAGGC
>JBCAUI010303410.1:0-15507 GCA_038406195.1 Haplosyllis anthogorgicola
ATCTCCCTATTGTGGCAGCACCTGACGGCAATAAATACAAGCTACGCTTCATTCCCGATTTAGCTTACCAACGATAAACAGATCTCATGGCAGGTTATTCATAAAGGATGATTTGCGATCCAAATTCATTATTTCCCAATTCACTGAGGTTTTATTCAAAATTGACAAACACCACACTTATTGCATCTTACAGAGTGGGATATGGCAGGGGCTACCCTTCATTGTTTATGGATGTACATCGCTCTTGGCTGGTCTGGCGTCAATAGTTTTGCCAGAAACTTTAAATCAACAACTTCCGGAAACATTGGAGGACGTAGAAATGCTTGGCAGGTCTGTGAATGCTCCTTTTGTGAGAAAAGTCACCAGTGTCTTCAGCTTCGAGGTCTACACTCTGTTGGTTTAATCAGCACCTGAAATTCCTAACATTTTGGAAACGGATGGGACAAAAGAGAGGACGAAAGAATTTCACGCTGTGCTTTTGACGTGCTATTGTTCCACAATGATAGGAATTTCACCCTCTGGTTTGAGAACAAGAGACTTTCTCAGACTCTTAGATTGCCTACTTGTTTTTTGGACCGTTGTGTTTTTTTAAGCTGTTAATTTGTGATTTAATCCAAAACAAAATATTTTGTGAATTTTCTTTTATTTACAGGAAAGATTCCAAAAACAATAAAGTTGGAATTCTCAAAGGTGTTTCAGCCGACTCACAATTATGATTAAATCATTTTCACCTTTTGGAAATGAGCATCATATTGGAGTTACAAATGGCATCATACAGAGGATCAAAAATAATACGTTATCGACATCAGTTTTCTGCCTAGAAATCATGGGTTTTTTCAAACAGTGTGAAAATAATGCTCGTTGAAAATATTTTATAATACAAACATCAACGACAAATAAATTTCCTAAAATCTGTTCGGCTTATAATGAAGTTAATGCTAAACTAGAAATAAGAGCTTAAATTTGTCATTGTCAATTGTGTAGCTTGTATTCTGAAGACCTGTTCAAATTCAAATGACACACGAGGTTAAGACGGTGCAAATAACATTTAATCTGTGTGAAGCTCATTGAATCAACTTGATTTGTTTCAGGAATCCTCAGTTATTTTCTGAAAAATACAATAGCTACTTCACAATTTCAGAAAGTCTTTCAACAAAAGTAATATTTAAATAGAATCTTTTTTCTTATCTGTCATTTGCAATTTGTAGGGTTTTTTTTATCTTAAGAAATATAATGTATGTTGGTATTGTAACAACAAATATACGAACAATGTGATATTGATAGTATCTTTATCTACTTGAAAAGTATTCATTTTGAGTTCCTCTTCATCGTATTAATGTAACACACACTGAATCACATTTTCAATTCGTTTAATATTTTAGCTTGACTTTCATGCCATACATTTGCTTAAAAAAGATCAATGTCCATACCTGAACGCCCTTTTGAAACCTCTATTCCGATAGGCATAGATGATTGGGTTGATCCAGACGTTAGTCTAACAAAAGCAAAAATTTAAATGTATAAGATGGAAATTGGCATTACATTGCAAATTTGTGGCACATTAAGTTGTACTTAATTCAATACTATTCCTTTAAACCTTCAAATTTGGTCCTATTTTACTCAAACATGGCTGCCATCTTTGTTTTAGCAGCCAACTACCCAAAATTGTTGTACATTTTGTACATATATGAAAATTCGTGTTATTTTATTGCTACCAGTGTTCATTGTTTTACGTTTCCAGAAATTGCATTCATTTAATACACATATTTTATGTAGCAGAGGTTTTTCCTAATTCATTCCTATTTCTAGTTACTTATGTAATTTTTGTGTATTTTACTCTGACTAGAAATAGTAAATATACTATTAATTGATATAAATAATATCAATAATTTGTCGGTTACCAACATTTTGAAATATACAAAACTAGTTTATTATCAATATTATGGCCATCAATTAGGCAGGGAATAAGAGAGGGAAAAATTGGAAAAACCTTGAATGTTTGAACATGCAAGGCCACATATCATACGAAAAGTTCAGTGAGTTTCAGTGAGTTCAGAGACATCTATTGACCTGCCTATATTATTTCAATCAACTAAAGGCGACGCTTCACATGGGCCAGCATTTCCCGGACCGAAACTTTTTCTTACAATTTCTTGATCTGGTTTTCGAACTTACCAACCAAAACCATTCGGTTACTGCCTGTATTATTGTTACTTCTTCAGAATATCGATCAATTGTGGAGAAGTACACAATAGACCACACAATATACGTAGACATAAATATTCCTATGACCAACAGAAGACTTCTGGTCGTTTTACTCTTGGATTTATTAATGTTCGGATTCACGAAATCATTTTCTGAATTCAGTTGTTGGTTTCGCATTTCCCTCTTAGCCTTGTATGCCAAGTATCCAACTTTGATGTAGATACTAATGAAGACCACATTCACAATCGCGAAAATGGGCATCAAAAATAATTTTGCAAAAAGTTCATCAACAGCTGCCCACAGAGAACATTTAGCTCCATATTCTAACTTAAAGAAAAAAAATTCTATGATTATATCACTGTAGAATTGGAGCAAACAAATCAAACCTTGTACAATTTAAAATTCTCATTGGTCCACAACTAAGACGACTGTAAAGTAACATATGAGTACAATTAAGAAATTTGGTGTTTCTATTTCCCGTTTATGTCAAATTACTTAAGTCTAAGATTGGTGAATTTGGAAGATAAAAAAGTAAATCAATATTTTATTTCTGTGGAAGCACATAAAAAATAATTTATCTTAATGGAATGTTGTTGATACAACCACCGTGTAGCACTCTAAACTTAATGATTTTAGTGTGCATTACCTGTATTACAGTCTGTATTACTAATTTGCGAAACAATACACACCGATCGGGAATCCATATTATACAGAGAGTCAATGCTACAGCAAAGACGATGTAAGCAATTAGAACGGTGAGGATTCTTTTCCTTGTCACTATGGTTTCATATTTAAATGGGAAATTGACGTATATAAATCTGTCTACTGTGATGGCGAAAATACTCCAGAAGTCTCCGGCTACTGTAAATCCTTGTACACTTAGTGCCGCCTTACACACTATCTTCCATGTTGGTAATATGTTACGAGTCATAGAATTGTTAAGTTCTCGGAGAATTTCTGGCCCATTTTATATTGTTGGCTATTGGACTGTGTCTGGCATGTGGTCACACTTCATTTGAAGAAGGCAATATGGAAGTCACTTGCTGCTATGTTTATTTTTGTGGATATTAAACTTTCACAAATAACTTTGGATACCTTCATCTTCTAAATGATCAACAACTACCATTTGGATCTGGACATTTTGTAGTTTGTTTTTTTTTTTAAATAAAAAGCCAAATCACTATACGATTCACCTCAATAAACATGTGGTATTGAACTAGGTCCAGTTTGGTTTTCTGCATAGATTTCATTTTCACAAAGGAAAGTCTCTATCTCACACAGAAGGTTTACTGCCGCAACATTTCGACCAGTTTTATTGCTCAGTTCTTTATCACCAAAGAGAGATCTAAAAACAGGGTAATGACATTCTATCAGCTTTTTCAGTAACGTACCAACCTGATTTTAGAGATAAAATACTGTAAAAGTCACTTACTGGGATGTAGCTTGATACAGAGAATAAAGGGGGTAGTATTTCAGTTTTATAAGTCATCTAAGTCAACCTAAACCATATGGGACTCCACTGTCAACGGACCTTCTGTCATGTTTCTTGTGATTTAACAGAAATGACATGGTATGAACAATATAAATGGGACATGACGCTTAAATTTGGATAAAATACACTAATTTCCGCATTTCTATTTATCTAACTTTTAACTGTGGATTTGAAAGTGAAGTCGGCTTGAAGAATTCAGTGCTAGTACTTTGTTAAAGATTGATTATTTTGCAGTAAGTCCTGGAATTATTCAGGATGTAACGCAAGCTTCCATTACCCACTGTGACGGCCCCTTTCAAGCTGTCCATAACAATAACTGCTTAAGGTGCAGAACTCCGTCCCGTGCTTTTGGAAGCTTCCGACGAAGAACAGAGTTAAGCTATTCAAGGCCGAAAGATGACGGACCGAAAGGTCCTGACATGAGTCAAGGTTTCAACTTGTCTCAATACAGACTAAACAATTGTATTATTCCTATTTAACAAGACATAAAGGCCACATGGATTAATGCATTTACAAATAAATGGATGAAACCAAATATCAAAATTTGCATGTTTTTCATAGAAATTTCATATAATGTACAATTTTATGTACATACACGAAAAACGTATTCTGTACATCTCCTTCATTGTATTTTAGGATAATATTGGTATCTTCAAAGGCATTTCACGATCAAGCCCATGTGTTATTTTAGACTAGTTGTCATCAGGGTACGAATTTCACTCTCTGTCGGGTCGAAGAAAAAACATTGAAATAGTTTAGATCTATTTATTGCCTTGGTATTGTAAGAATGATTTTAGTTTCCAGTCGGTAAAAAGGACAATGATGTCTTTTTCACTGACAAATTAAAAACTGGATGAGACAGCCTTTTGGTCGCATGTCTATTGAATGGCCCCCATAAGATCAGATTTTTTACCAAACTCTCATGTCCCCCCTCCTCCATCACTTTGTGTGACCTTTTACTAATTATTAACACCCCACTGTCCCTTATCCCAAAATGCCTACTATCTTAACCAGCACACAGGCGATAAGTGGTAGATGACAGGTCACCTCCACTGCATGTTGGAGCAGTGAAGTCAAACACAGTCTATAGATATAGATCCCTAGGACAGGCAGGGCACAAGTCCACAGGACTTGTGACCATAAGCACCCTTGGCTCTGGGCGATTAAATGGCCCCGAACCCATGGCAACTTTTTTAGGTAACTTCACACAATTTTAACAGCATGGGGAAATTATACATGGAAAAAAGAGGAATAATTTTAAAGTTAAATTAATCATATTTATTAATGTGAACATTTGATATTCATGAAAATAAATACATCAACAGGGTAGTATTATATTTGATGAAATGTACCTTTAATTGACTAGAAAGTGAAATTATTAATCTTCATATGTAAATACTTTGACAAATTACTACTGCTACAACTAATAATATTTAAGTCACAAATATATCTATATAAATATCTTTTTTTAATATCTTATATATGTAGTAGATATACCTTATGTAATACATATACCTCATTTAAAAGTGACATTTCCAATACATATATCTTTCAACTAAACATACACTTTGATACATCATGGATACTGTAATAGCAATAGATACACATCAAGAACATTGTCAGTCATACCTTTAGTAACCTCATGAAACAGATATATCTTTCTATAAATATCTAATATGTAGTACATAAATATTCTTTTAGATATGCTATTGCAAATATCTCACAAAAAAAAGGCAAAACATTAACATATTTTGAAACAACAATACACCACATCATGGTCACTATAATAGCAATCATACACATCAACACACACATTTTGAACATTGAGAGTGTAAATGTGATCCAGGAGACTTCCACAGTCAGTTGTATTTTCAGTAATATGTTGCCTGAAGCCAGCACTGGTAAGAGTTTTGTGTATAGATTTGCCACCATCGTCAAGCAGATTTTCATTAATGTCTCCTAAGATAATAGTTGGCCCATCACAACAGTCATTTAAAACTGTACACAACTTGTCAACAAATTTCTGAGTATTACATGTTGGGGGTCTGTAGACACAAAGTATATTCACGGACTGTACAGAAATTTTCACTCCAATTGCTTTGATTCCACTATTTTCAATGTGAATCAACTCAGGTTTGCACCTAGCCTGCATGCTAGCCAGAACACCACCCCCATGCCTATTCCTATCACATCTGTATATTCCTCTGTTTTTGTCCAAGTTGTCAATTCCAATTTCCTCACCTGCATCAAGATGACTTTCACTAAAACAGATTACATCTGCTTTCTGAATATCTGTATCACAAGCTGTCTTCTTTCTTTGCAACAAACCCTCACACATTTAATTGTGCAATTGATATATATTCCTCCTGTTTAACAGTTCTGATAAAAGGTGCAGCAATTGGGCATATTTTGTTCTTTCTCAATCTTTCCATCTCCTCTTCTACATCTGGCAATACCCGTATCTGTTCTCTGCAGTAATTAATGATGTGTAGTCTCTCTAACATGGTCACTCTACTCAAAGCAATGTATGCCTGCCCTCTTTGGTATGTTCCCTTGTTTCTGGACATATCCACAACTATTACATCAACTGTTAGCCCTTGGAACTTGTGAATGCTAACAGCCCAACTTAAAAATAAGGGGAACTGAATCCGAGTGCCTTGACAGGATTGTCTGTTATTAACTTGAAATGTTGCCTGTACCTTCTTCACTGGAACTGCAGAGGCATCAATATGCTTGTATCTGCTACATGTGATTGCACTAATACCAACCTTGGCACTGTCAAACTTGACCAATACTACCTCAATTTTTTGTGGATTACTGTTTGCGACAACAAAGTTTGTCACCGTTCCCATTGCACCATTAGTAAGTCCACCTGTAACATCAACATTGGTTGACAGCATCACACAAGTACCAACTTTCAAGTTCAAGACTTCCAATAAATTTCCAGTCTTGTGTGGATTATTCAAAAATGTAACCTCGGCCACATTAGCTTGCCTATCCCTCTTGCCATCAGTTGCAACAGATGTAAAAATTTCTGATGGCAGGTCTTCTTACATCTTCTTATTTCTTACCACTGCATCTGCATTTTTTGGACACACATGCATTGCATGTCTTGGATATGCTGGATCGTCTTCATGCAATGCCAGTCCAGAGACTTTAAAATACTATCTTGGATGGAATCTTTTTCAGGGGCTCTTACTCTAATAACATTCAGCACATCTGAAAAAGACCTGTCTTTCTGTCTCATCACTTGTGTTAGTTTGTGCAGCTTAAAATCATGCCAAAGCAGTGGTGCCAAGTCTGCAGGTTCATGTATGACATTTGGCTGCTTGTAAATTGGGCATGATTTGACAGGAGGAAGCTGGTACATGTCTCCGCCGCAAGTATTGAAACACCTCCAAAATCACAATAGCCTTCATCTGAAATTTGACTATCAATACTGGATGACCTGTTAATCATGCACAGGCGGCTATTCATTTCCTGTAGACAAGGAGATCCAACCATACTGATTTCACCATTGACAAGTAACTTCAACTGGGAAAGTCTGTTTACTAGTACAGCCTTCTTCTCATATGATAAGTGGTTGTTCTTTGAGTTGATCTGCAATGTGGAATGTACCGTAAGTCCAGAAATATTAAAAGATGCAGAACCTGTGGGAGTGTGAGTAGAACTAAGGGCTTGTCATCCACAATCTTTGTATGTGCATTTGCATTCTCACTGATCAGTCAAAAGAAGTGAATGACATCTCTGCGAATGAGATTTATGATGTGGCTCTTCCCTGTACCTCTGGGACCACTCAGGAAAACCTTGTATGGCTGTACCCCTTTCTCCTCTCATTACTTTGCATATGGCATCTTTGCACCATGCTCTGTTGAACATTACAAATCCAACTGTCCAGGGTTCAGATTACAAACAGATCTCCAATATTCTGATGCAGTCATTATGTCTTTTCTAGCCTCCTTGGTGTACTGCATGCTCAATGCAGATACTTTGTTGGACACACCAGCATCACCATTCTCATTCCTGTTCTGCATCATCAATTCACCGTGGTCATGCAGGTCATCTTCCAAATTCTGCACAGCATGGTATCCTTTCTCTCTCTTGCAACATTATCTTCTTCAATGGCTGGAGCTACAGCATCCCATACATTCTCAGGTGGACCATTTTCATTTTCAACAAGTGCATCAAATGCACTGTCTAAATCCTTGGTGTGTTGTCTGAAGTGTCATGCATTATGATCAACTGTGTTCTTGACTTCATTGTAGTGTTCCTCTTAAGTGTTGTATCCTTGCTTCAGTTTGCTTTCTGATTGCCATGGCCAATACAAGAGCAGCTGTGAATGAAAATACTTCTCTCGTTCTTTTGTAATGTTGAACCTGTGTGTTCTCATTACAGATTCCCTCTTTCTCTTTTGCATCTTTCCTAAGCCACCTTTCAAAGTTATCATTTCATTCTTCCTCATCAAACTGCTGTTGGCTTTATCTTCATTTTCTTCTTCCCCATCCTCTGTACTTGGTTCATCAGATCCTTGGAGGGTGTCATAGTTGACAGCAAAGTATGCCAAACACTTGTCATTCAGATCATCTGGTCTGGCTGCATACCTGTCATGCACACATGAATATATTTTCGTCTTCATCATCCATGGTTGCCAAGTCTTGTCCAGTTTTTGGCAAACTTGCACATTCCTCCTTACAAGCAGGATTGACAAAGATCACCTTCACACTCTTTTTAATAAGCCACATGGAGTTTTGCAAACCCACAACTCATTGACCAATAAATGCTGCTCCAATCTTCTTCAACTGCTCTGCAATGTCTGCTTCTCAACATTCTTTTGCCACACACTTCAGTACTTCACCCATTGCTTTCTCACTCTTCATCATGTATCTGATGACATACATAACAGTGCTGTATTCATCTATCACATACTGGAAGTCAGTGTTTGCTTGCCACAGTCTAAGGACTTCATGGTTACATCCATTGGTCAAAACATCTGAAGGTGAATGTTTCAAGATGACATTCTTTCCATGTCTGGCTATTTTCAAGCTCTGCACATACTGCTCTTCTGAAACATTAGACCTCCAAAGAAGGTCCTCCATTGATATATTTCCATCCACATCCAGTACATCATGTACCTTGCCCAATATGTCCCGTGAAGCCTTTATCAATTCCTCTCTGTACACTTCATCTTCAGGTGGTCATGAAATTAAAGTTTGAGGAGATGGTGCATTTGGAAATCCAAATCTGCATGAGCTGTTTCTTTGACAGTAAGCAGAGTGAGAGTGCGTTTCCAGTATCTTGACTAACTGACAGACCTCTTCACTTTCTGGGTCATCATCTTCATCTGGGATTCTGCCAGAGATGTACTCATCAATAAAGTTGCACACCTCTTCATCTGAATCTACATCGATGTGAGGGGAATCTCAGACCCACAACAAACAGTGTGCATGAGGTGATCCTCTTACCTGAAATTCAATTTTGATCACATAACTTTTCCTAGGGGCTGTTCTCTGCTCAAGATGTATTCTGAAAACAATGCTTCCACTCTGTACTGAAATGTTGTGCAAGCTGTTACCAGGTTTGACATCAGATAATCTGCTTTTGTCTGCCAATCCATTTTCATAACATCTTCTTTTGTAAATAGTTGCCCATACTGTCTTGCAACAGCTTTCACAATCTCCAGCCACTGCAGGTCTGCTGCTGAGAGTGTAAGAAACCATGTGGGTATATCTAGAGTTCTAATCATGGCCAGTACTTCATAGAGTTGATTCTGCCAATAGGGTGGAGAACCACGAACATTTTTCAGGAACTTGTATGCTTGTTCTTGTCGTATCATGTCATGTACTATGTGAGGATTTTTCATCATGCCTGCATTTACAGACTGCCCCCTAAATTTCCTGCCTCTTGTTATTCTCAATGCAATACCAGCATCACTTTTCAGTTGTTTCAGTTCTGTTGAGTACTGAGCAGCAGCTATGTACTCTATGTTCCTTGCAAACCGTCCATCAACATTTAAAATTCTCTGCTGATAATATCGCCTCAAAGACAAGTCTGTTTCTCTCTTTACACTCGTTTCATAGCCACCTGTACCAGTAGGGAAAAGATCAGGGAATGCCAGTACCTCAAAGTCCTTGTCAAGTAAAATGTACTTTGGGACATTATCTTCACCAGGAGCAACAGAGTACACTGCATCCTCTATGTTCTCAAGCTGCAGTGTCGATGAGTGCGGCTGCCCACACATTTCAGCATTGCGATCTGCAGCATCTTGGTCTTCTCTTAATTCCTTTTCATCTTGTTCTGCTTCAATTGCTTCTGCTGTTGATACATTCGTGTTGTCATTCATGTTTTCATTCCTTGTGTCCATTTGTACATCACATTGCTCTTCAGGGAGTAACTCTTTCATACCTTCATGCTGCTGCCGATTGATTTGCTCACCTTCATCAGGAACAACATCTTCTCTGTTACCATCTACTGCACTCGTCACTAACAATGCACCCAGTTCTGTTTCCATCCACTCTTCATCCCATAAGTCATTCAGCTGTACGTCCTTATAGAAGTTGTTGTTCTGTATTAACCACTTAACAGCTTTCAAGACAACATCTTTTCTGATTTTTCCACACATGTGATGGCCTTTGTAAACTATTTTCCGCTTTAGTTTCATGGGTATGACCTGTACTTCATCAGGTAGTCTTGGCAGGAGAGCACATACTTTGTTAAGTGTTGTTGGTACATTCACACATGGCCCATTCACTTTGTAGTGACTTCCAGCTCGGTGTAATGCTAGAATCTTCATAAATGGTATGCGCAGACTGATAAGTCTACGTTCCAAATCATTCAAGCCATTAAGCTCTTCTGGAATTTCTGGAAGAGTTAATCCGTTAGCTACTGCTTGTGCTGGCATCTTGGGTTTTTTTCTCTTCAAATTTCTGTAACATGTGTGACAAATAAATTCTTCACTGTGATAGACAGACTTGTACCTGTGCTCATGAGACAAAGCTCGCATTACTACACTGTTAGTGAAGTCATACTTGGCATCATTGTAAACTCTTACAGTTTTTCTGTACAACATTCTGTGACAACATGTGCAGACAAATTCAGGCATCTCTTCACAAGCTTTCAGAAATCTTTCACCAGCTTTCTTTCCAATTCTTGCAGCAGCTAATCTTGGCATTTTTGGTTCTTTAATGCGGAGATTGTTGTGACAAGTAATACAGATATATTCATCCTTGCCTACATCACTAAAACGGTGCTTCTCCAGAAGGGCACTCCTGACAACTACACTGTCAAAATTATAGTTTGTCTCTCTAAAGATAACACACTGTTTCCTTGCTAAATGTCTATGGCAACATGTACAAACTAAGGAGGCAATGTTTTCAACTATCGGTGAGTGACACCTCCTGGGACTGTTAACATCATCCATATTTTGCATGGGTGCAATATTTTCTGCTGTTGGTGAGTGACACCTCATGGGACTGTTCACATCAATCACATTTTGCATGGAATTGGGTCTCAGCATTGGGAGTTGTTCATCATCTGAATCAGAATCAAGCTGTGTCCTCTTTCTCTTCCTATCCACAATAGGCTGAGGAAGTTCACACAATGGAGAGGTGTGATGATTTTCTGTTACATTTCCTAACTGGCCAAGATGGTTTGACTGTTCAGGATGACTGTAATGATCCATTAATTTTCTCTTTTTTTGACACCGAGTATTTTCTGCAATAGCTGCCATAGCAAACTTTGGCATCCTTGGTTGCACATTGTTCAGGTTTATGTGGCATACTTTGCAAATGTACTCACAGACACCCCTATCACAGTGACGATATTCCTTGGACAAAGCCTTGCTAACAATTACATTGTCAAAATTGTACGAACTGTCTTTAAAAACAACACATGAGCGTTTATCTTTACTTTTATGACAACAGGTACAAGTCACTTCAGACCTATTTGCAACAGCAAATCTTGGCATTTTTGGTTGAGAATCATCTTTCCTCCTTAGACTTTTGTGACAGGTCTGACAGACATACATCACAGAACTTGGATCACATTCTAAATGTTCACAAGATAATGCCCTGGAGACAGTCTGATTTTGAAAATCATAGTTTTGTCTGCTGAAGACAATACCATGTGTTATAGGTACACATGTGATACAGCAAATGCACATCACTTTTGGATCATATTCGGTCATTGGGTCATCACTGGCCAAAGTATCATTCTCTGGAAAAAATTATTCAATTTTTTAATTTGTTTTCCCAAACTTTTGTTTCAGATCATAATTTCTCTAAAGATTTTTTATTATGAAATATTTCGTTTCTTGTTGACCATTTTGCTTATTATATTATTTTTAGCTCACCTGCATTTTCCTTTGGCCCAGGGTTTTGCTCAACATCCCCCGAAACAAGTAAAGCTGTATGAATCTACAACAATTTAAAATGTTGTTTTTCTCCATTGTTTTAAATATACATGAGAGTGCTTGTTTCTCTTTTGTAAGATTCAATTACATTTGATATACAATTTTAGTAGTACTGAAAGTGCTGCATATGTATGGTTATGGTATTGGTGTATATTGAATTCATTATATTTCAGCATCCTTGTGTACTACAGCATGAAAATGACCATTACATACCACAAAAAGTAACAAAATGCCTCCAATAAACTGATATGAGATTGTTCTTCGTCCTTTTGGTTTTGCTTTCTTTTTCTGTTGTGTGTAACATCCAATACATGCTCTATATGTTTCTATGTCTACCATTTTGTTTCACTGTCTTGCTTTAACTCCTTACTACAATTATATAATTTTAATTCAATTTTTATAATTTTAATCATTATAATTTTAATCATTTTCAATATAAATGTAAATGTACAATTTCATTTTGAATTACTTGCTATTTTATTTAATGGAGTAAATATTTGCAGTGTATTGATGTATTCACAAGTTTTGGGTTTGGTGGGAGGTCTTTTCAAGGCTGCCAATTGAGTGCTATTTTTTTGTCTCTCCATAATGTACTTAATTTTATGGTGTATCTCAAAAAGTTATGGAATTTTATACTTATCACATGTATTAATTTCTTGTATCGCAAGTCAAGTTGAACTATGCATGTGGATTCACCACAGTACTCACATCGGTAGTTTTCTTTATTTTTATCTTATGTATTGTATAAATGACATAACAATTTATTTAAATTTTATAAAATATTTATTACAATGAACATGTGAATAGTAATAAATATTTACAATATGCTGATAACAATATGTGAATTATATACAATTGTACAATAGTTAAAAACAACTATTCATACTATTTAAATTAATATCTTATTACTATAGCTCACTATCTCAGCTGATTCTGGCCAGTGGGAGAATCCCTAGATGGGGGATAGAGGGAATGAGATGGGCTATTCCAATCCCAGAGCTTTGCACCTGGGTATTACTAGTGTATTGTATATTATAGTATTTTAATACATATTATATATTATATTATTTTATTTTTAGATAAATTCATAATTAAAACAAAATATTTCTTTAATTTTGTGTACAACTCATTTCAATATTTGTGTACAACTCATTTGAATATAAATATATATATTAACCACTTCCATTAATCTAATTGATAGACCTTCCTTTTTGTGCTAAATTACTGACAATTGACATTAAATTTTTATTTAATATTGTTCTTGTCATGTTTCGTTCCATTTAAATAATAAATACTTGCTGGCATTGAGTTCATTCATTCAAAAGTTATGTAATTAAGTTTCTATTTACTCATACTGCTTGCAAGGTTCGATGACCCTGAACAAGCAGGAACAAATGCAATCTTACTCATTTAATTGTATACACTGAATCTGTTTCTCTTCATCTTTCAGATCATCTCCTTCAGTATCTTCACTTCTATTCTCATTTTTCATTTCTTCATTTTTACTACCATCTTTGCTCTCTGCACTTTGTTTCTTCTCTAAGTCATCATCATCATCATCTGTCTCTATCTTAGGTTTCTTGGGTTCCTCATCACTGTTTATTGTCTTTCTCTTTCTGTCCCCTTCGAGAAAGCTCAGGGCCCCTTCCATGCTGACCTCTGGTGAGGATATGATGTCCACTTGTGATGCCCTCACAAGCTCTTAATCGGAGATGTAGCTAGCATCCATCTGGGCCTTTGGTGTACTTGTTTTTGGACAGTTGAAACTAACTGAAGTTGGAGTTGAAGGGGACACAACTCTAAAACTGTCTTCCTTCTGCACACGCTTAATTGAGATTACCTTCAGTAATCTACTAGCCTTTCCCTTTAAGTCTGTAATAAGCCGTCTTTTTACCTGAAGTTTGGATTCAATCTGGTCCCTTTCAAGGACCAGACTATATGCTCCCATCTCTTTCAATTGACTGTCAACTCTCTGTTTATCGTAACATAACTTTCCCATCTCCTTCTCCTGCTGATCTATTTGTACTGAAGTCTCAATAAATTGCTTTTCTTGGATTGATGCCATCTACCAAAAATTAGTCCAAAAGAAATACCTTTTAAAACACATTTTAAGATAATCATGTATGTTTCATCATAGTATTAATTTTTCATAGTATTTATTATCTTAACAGCTCATTACACATTATTTTTTCACTGCAGGAAAGAAGGAGCTATAATTTATACACTGAATATGATAATTTACCTTACCTTTCTACGTTTAACTTCACTGTAATTAATTCAAAACAGCAAATCAAAAAATTTGTGGATCTACAAAAGATAAAGAAGTACATAAATATTGATAGTAGCCTTGTAAACACATGACACATGATGATGGTAGACACATGGTAGACACATGATGATTATTTGCAGTTTTGTTAAATGTTGGGATTTGAAGTCATTTACCAAGAAATTAAAGGAAAATAAAAAACTTTTTAGACACATTTTAATGTTGTATAATAGTCAGTATTTAATCATAGTTCAGAGCATTTAATTACTAATCTGGGCCATTGTGCTCAGTCCACACCAAAAAGTCATGATGTAGATTGTCATGTCATGCAATGTAATGTAACCTAACATGTAACACAATGTGATGTGACATAGGGGTGGGGCTTTTACTAGTTTATGTAATATAAACAGCTTATTACACATAATCAGTTTTACCACATGTAAGGAATATACCTAATTTATACACTTAAAATGATGATAATGTACCTTACCTTTATTACTCAAACAGTAAATTACTGCAGTAACCTCAACACAATTTCCTTGCAGATCTAGAAAAAAATATATGAATACATATATGTAGTGAGATACAGTGCTGCAGATTGGTTATATATACATGATTATGTTTATCATTAAAAATTTGACTCACAATACAAATAGGAAATCAGGTTGGGTTGGGGTGAGGTTTGTAAAACATTAGGACTAACCCCTACCCACACCCACCACCCCTACCTACCACCACTCACCCCCACCCCTACCTACCACCCACCTCCACCCCACTCTAAACCAAACCCAACCCCACCCCACCCCTTACATGGGTGGTTAGGGTGGGGGATGTAGGGGGTTGGGGGGGGGTTATGTATATGGGTGGTCCTATGCATAACCAAACTGATGTTACTCCTACCTCAGTCACAAGTTATGCAGTGAAGCATCAGTCATAAACCCTTATATATTATTTGAAAAGGGTGGGGTGGAGTTTAGGGTTTGCGGGTGGTCAAATTAATACACACGTAAATCCCTTTTTCACATTTTGACAATCTTTAAATTTCTTTGATGACCTGTAGTTGTTAAATTATGTTAGTAGGTGATGCAAATGGTGTGCACAAATTTTATTTGAAGGGATTTCATGTGACAGAAGTGA